>JAHPZR010017810.1:20000-40000 GCA_019787425.1 Platygyra sinensis
GAAAGGATTGATTGTCAAACTGCCAAAAAAAAGGAAATCTGAAAGAATGTAAAAACTGGCGTGGAATAACGCTGCTGTCAGTTGTCAGCAAGGTCATGGGGAGAATTGTGATTGACAGGATACGAACCGGAGTAGAGTCGAAGCTTAGAAAGGAACAAGCAGGTTTTCGACCAGGTAGGGGAACTACTGAGCAAATTTTCATATTGAGAAATATCATCGAGCAGTCAATAGAGTGGCAGTCACCATTGTACATTAACTTCATAGATTTCGAGAAAGCGTTCGATTCAGTCCATAGAGATAGTCTATGGCTGATAATGCGAAGCTACGGCATACCATCCAAGATAATCAGCATGGTGAAAGCGCTCTATAATGACTTTGCATGCGCAGTAGTAGATGGCCAGAGTACAACAGAGTGGTTTAAGATCAAAACGGGAGTGAAACAGGGTTGTAACATGTCAGCTTTACTATTCCTGCTAGTTGTTGACTGGGTAATGAGAAATACATTGCAAGAAGGGAATACTGGAATAAGATGGAAGTTCAATACAAAGCTCGAGGATCTCGACTTTGCAGATGATATAGCCCTTTTGTCATCGACCAGACAGCACATCCAGACTAAGACCGATAAGCTGGCCCATGAAGCAGGAAGGGTAGGACTGAAAGTCAATGTAGACAAATGTAAGCTGCTCCGAATAAATTCACGGAACAACGATATGGTGGAGGTAAATGGGCAAGGAATAGAGGATGTTGATAGATTTGTGTACTTAGGAGCTACAGTTTCCAAAGAGGGTGGAGGTACTGAAGACATCCATAACAGAGTAGTCAAAGCGAGAGGGGCATTCATGAGATTGAAAAAGATCTGGAGCAGCCACAGCATCAGTCGACGAACCAAAGTCAGGCTTTATAAAACACTAGTAAAGCCAGTCTTGATGTATGGCTGCGAGACGTGGAAGATGAATAAATGTGATGAAAAGAAAATCGATGTCTTCCAGAGCAGATGTCTTAGGCGGATATTTAAGATATGATGACAGGAAAGAATTACAAACAAAGAAGTCCTGAAGATGGCTGAGATAGAAAACCTCAGTGAGGACGTGCGAAGGAGAAGATGGAAATTCATCGGCCACATCATGAGGAAAGAACTACAAAATGACTGCAGCACTGCATTAACCTGGGCCCCAGAGGTGCGGCGAAAACGGGGAAGACAGACACAGGAGAAGGATGGCAGAGACAGAAAGGGAAAAAGCGGGATGGAAGAACTGGAGTGAGGTACAAATGGCAGCGGCTGACAGAGATGGTTGGCGGGATTGTGTTGAGGCCTTATGTGCCACATGGCATGAGGAAGATAGGTGACAGGTGACCTTACAGGATAATCTTTCATAATATTATTTAATGTTTATCACGGACGGTTATGCAGGTCTCATATCCGAGTCCTTTCAAGGCTATTGTAGTTTCTTAGAAGAGTGCACCTCCATTTTTTTGTTGCATTACTAGCATCCAACAGGTGTTAGTGTTTTGTAACCGTCAGGTTACCGTGTTGAAACGAAATTCTAGGATGCTGTATAATGATATCTTTTGGCAAATGTTTTAGGTTGTTTTCTTCTCACATCACAAAGCAGTAGGAGTGGTGTTAAGCGTCTCTAATCTACCATTTTCAACTGCTCTGATCTCGAACGCAGACCTGACATCACGGAGTGCGATATTGCGTTTATTCTATGTGAATTTAAGCGGGTGAATTTGTCCTTCATCTGGTTAATCAGCGGTGAAACAAGGATTACAATGTTCTTCTCACGAGTTGGATCCACACAACAATACACAATAGGCAAAGCCTGATACAACAGACTTTCCAACTCCAGCTGAAGATTCACAAAAACATCGCTCTTCGATTCAAAAACAAATCGCAAGGCTTCCTCTTGATGCTTATTGAGGCTATCAAACCCGAAAACTTTCCTGAACTCATCTTCTGCAATTTTTTTAACACGCCTTTGCAAGAGGTCCATACACGATCTCTGTGTGTTACCTCTTCAGATGTGCAAGCAAAGGTGAAATGTGATTGGTTTTTAAGCGCTGACGTCTCAGAAATCGTTTTCGCGGCTCGAGTTTGCAGACGTTATTTTCGGGGGAGACAACCAACAGCCGGAAGTACGTCTGCGTTCACAGGCTAAGGAATATCTTGCATGCCTTCACTTGTTTGCATAGTACTTTGCTTTCAAATGTGTCATTATTTCCCTACAGCTATCTTCCTAGTTCTTTATTTATTACAATCATTTCATTTTTGTCCAATTATTTAGTTAGTTCATACACGTAGCCATTAGTTAAGTCAGCTTTCAACATTTAGTGGTTATTGGCTGTTGTGGTGTTCCTAAGATACATGTAGTATGTTAACCATGTCCCTGAATGACGATCCACTATGAGAATAAAGTACATGTATGTTCAACATTGTACTTTATGTTCAATTGCAGTAACAAATGGTGGAATCCAAAGCAATGACTTTGATGATGCAGACTACATTTTCAGCAGCAATGCTACTGCAAAAGACATCTTAAGGTATTTGTAAGAATGCATTGGACATGTAATTATTATTATTATTTAATATTATTATTAGTCCTCCTTTAATGTAGTTATTAGTCCTTTTTTAGGATAAAAGGTATACTATAGACTAAATTGAACAATGTTTTGATCCTGCTGAGATCATTTTCAAGTTTAAAGCAAGTGACGAAAATACGAAAATATGCCCTAAGAGATGCAAAATGCATACATACCAACACCAATAGTAGAAAAATCTGGAGACGTCTAGAAATCTTTGCATTGTAAAAAGAGGTCATTAATTTGACAATGCCCAGGAATACTCTTCAAAATTACCCAAAAGGCCTTACGAATGTTCCTGATGTCTCTCGGTTAGAACAGCATTTACCTACATGTACTATACTGTAAATTGCTATTGTTCCCACAATCTTTAAATTATTAAGAAACGTTTACTGACTAAATGGCTTATTTTATGTAGCTGTTTACTGACTAAGGGCTATATACCCCACTGACACCCTCAGTTCATTTACTGAACTATTGAAATAATTTAGCATTGCTCTCTTTTGTCTGCAGAATTTTTGATTCAGAGACATATCGGAAGGAGGAGCTTACCATTTTTCGTTGTTCATTAATTGAGGATACTCTTACAAATGGCAAGAGTTATTTAAGTGGCAAATATTTGGGAGCCTATATTCTAATTCATCCTGCATTTCAGAAAGGTAAAACATTTTTACTCGGAAAATTGATGTGAAACAATTGGATTAATTGTTTATGATTTTTGCTTTTTCAGCAGTCATAGTAACGATAACTTCTAATCAGTCCAGAAATATGTGAAGTATCCAACAAGGCAGTTTTAAATTGTTCGTTAAGTTCTACGTAATCCTTAAACACATACCAGTACTTGAAGTATTACTTAAAGTATCAACTATGGGCAGACGTTACCACCAAAAATACAAACAGTCTACCATAAAAAAATTGTTACAATGCAGTTGGACCGGTTGTCTTTGGTGGAATGGAATACTTGACCAGTAAATGGTGAGAAACTGTCTAGCCCCCCTTGGAGAAACGGTACAATGAAGACGCAAATGATTCAGTCTGAATGTAAATAGTTTACATGTAGTTCCAATTTGTTACAATGTAAATGGTGTTTTGCGTTTGCGCCCAGAGCGCTCAGTTTAACTGGGACCTACAAGTCATGTGATATTGTTTTGTAGTTTGGAATTTGGAGTCTGCCATTTTGGGCATGTACTGAAACCCGAAACAACGAAACGAAACGGCCAAAACTAAACCACAGAAATGAGGAAAACGAAACCACCGAAACGAGCGAAACGACCAAAACGAAATGGCCGAAACGAAACGACTGAAACAAGCGAAACAACCGAAACGAGCAAAATTTAAGTGACTAAATTAAAAAATTAAAAAAAATACGACCTTGATCTCTGTCACATTACTATCGCAGCCTGATCTCGCACCTACAATACGTGTGTGACATCGTGACATCACAAATTCTGGCCAGGCCTGTACTAAAAGATGAATGAGCACAAGCACGATGAGGACGAAAACAGCGAGAAAAGGGTGGATGTTTTTCATATTTTGAATGGTATTCTAGCTAAATCAAGAAATCTAATATTCTGAAAAAGGTTTCCGGGTCGTATTGTGGATTCTTAGGTGGTGGCGAATGGTCTTTTCAATCCAAGAAAGACTCTGCAGCATTCCTCGTGCGAGTCGAGACTTTCAGTTGATCTCTGGAGAAAAACGAGGGCGACTTGGCATGCTTTTATCACTCAGGCGTTCGTGACTCCTCCAGTTCTCAAAGTAATTTCATTGCAATTGTGTTTCCGTAAATCCTGCGCGCGGCGTTATATACCATATGGTACCGGGTATGCTGATCCGTTTCACGCAATGCTGTGCCATTTGATGTTACACTGTACCACTTCACGCCGAGTTGTGCACGTGATCTTAGGCTGCACCATCTGAATGTATGCCAAGCTATTTCACGAAAAGCTATGCCATTGGATAATAGGCTGTGTTATTTCATTCGGGGCTGACTAATTTGACCCCATGCTGAATTGTTTCAGTCAACTTTGTGTGTGTTGGGGTGGGGGGGGGGGGGGTACTGCTATATATCAGGGCTCAAAGTTTATTTTTGGCTTTGGGAGCACTTGTGCAACCAGGTGTAAATTTTTAGGCGCACTGCCGAAATTTTTAAAAATTTTAGGCGCACAGCTTCAAATACTTGGAGCACCTACTCCAAAAGAATACTTAACCCTACAAAAAGAGCGACCCAGGCTTCTTGTTGCAATATGGGCTTATTCTAGCAGTATTGAACGCAACGAAAACAAATAAAAGAATTAGGACATTTCACACAAGAGTTAAGCTTACATATTAACTTCTGAAGTCGCTTCGTTGAGTATCCTTACTATCCGATTGCTGGATGTTTGCCTCTGATCATCTTTGAAATCTGAATTTGAAACCAGTTCTCGAAGATTCTTGATTTTTTTCAACATGTGGGTATTCATGAGAACTAGCACAAACTTTGCTCGTTTGGCTAGCTTTCAAGCCATAGAATTTGTGGACCGGCCCATTCCAAAAACACTGGACATTTTTGTATGTCAGACAAGTGAAAATAAAGCTTTTTAAACAAAACGCAGCATTCTGTAACTGTTGTTCAGTAAGAACGAGAACACGATTTAATCTCATCCCCAGTCTCCAG
Organism: Platygyra sinensis; assembly: GCA_019787425.1. Lineage (NCBI taxonomy): Eukaryota > Metazoa > Cnidaria > Anthozoa > Scleractinia > Merulinidae > Platygyra > Platygyra sinensis. The sequence goes on from JAHPZR010017810.1 coordinate 25,234, forward strand.
GCTTTCCGCTAGGAGTGCCTAGCACTATGACCACTCTATATGCATTTGCATGTGCCAGCGGAGTTGTTTACAAGACAGAACACGGGAAGAAATAAAAGTTCGAGTTTGGAGAATCCCCTGGGAAATTGCAGTAGGCTTCAAGATGACGAATAGAAAACATACCGATGAAAGGAAAATGTTTCATTTTTGAGTTATTTTTTGTAAAACGGGTAGTTCAGTGGATCGGTGAGGGATGTATGTATGCCACACCAATCAGATTGGATCTACTATTAAACACCAATCAAATTTCCTGTTATAAAGGTAAATGGTATGTGAGAAGATTTGATCCCGATACAGTTGAGAACGGCCATATTTATTCTTTTGTAAAAGAGGAGGAAGTATTCATATATTGGGTTTACCTCGACATTTTCTGTGGGTTAGGCTAAGGTTTTTGTGGGCGGGTTTGATAGTCTTCAGCAATTGAATAATCAGTCAAAGAAACAGTGTTTGGGATAAAACTGCGAGCACGCGATGAAGGACGAGCTTTTCCCATTACATAAGGTTTTGAATTAAATGAGTGTTAGCTGCTCTACTACTAATGTTGATGTGGTTTCTATGATAGGAACAATTGTATTTAAGGGGGCAGAATGCACTAGTGGGAATGTGAAGAGGTTTTGACCAGGTTCGAATCGTTTGTGTGTTGAAGTGAAACATAAATATTGCTGCAGAGTTGAGGGCGAGTCGTTAATTTCAGCATCCATTCATCAGTTTCAGTGATAAGTTTCAACGAGAAAAGCGAAGAGACTATGATTAATTTCGTCTACAGAACAAAAAGAAATTATTCTGTGACGATTTTACATTTATAATGGTTCTTGTTTACTACGGGGATGAGAAGATACGTGTTATTAACTTGTCTCGTCAATGTTATCAGGATTTTCGGTTTATCACATTAATAGCCAGCATGAATTGTAGTAGAAGAAAAAGAAAATTTCTTGTTTAAGATAACTTAAGTGAGGTATATAAAGTCTTGGGAGTTCTATGATTGTATTAAGTACAAGGACTTTGGTGCTTGAATAACAAAGACTTAAGTGTATGTTGCCGGTTTATGATTTTTAGTCCAGTTTGAAGGGGATTGTGACAGTTACATAATATACATTGGGTTGTTTCAGTGTAAAGGTGGCTAGTTATGAATGAGATGAGTTTTGCGTTTTGAAGTAGTTCATGAGTCAGTAGTAAACATATGGGAAGAGCTATTTTATTTCAGGTTACAAAGGGTAACTTGATACGTTTGTTTTTCACAGCGAGTAAATTCAATTACAGGTCACGAATCGTCGCTTCTAGTTTAAAGGACATATATTTTTAGAGGAGACGAGACTATTTAGATTTGAGACAGTTTTAACGTTTACAAAATAAGTGGAAGTGACAAATGTTTTGTTCTTGTACGCAAATGTAACGAGAAATTTTTATTTTTAGTTACAAAGGGTAATTTGACACCCTTGTTTTTCACAAGGAAGTAAATTCAATTAGAGGTGATGAATTGTGAGCACTTGTTTCCCCGAGATGTTTGCTATTTTTAGTTAGAAATGGTAACTTGACACTTCTGTTTTTCACAAGGGAGTAAATTCAATTAGAGTTGACGAATCGTCACCCTTGTTCCCATGAAATGTTTGAACAAACAAAAGGAGATATTGCTATTTTTTGTTACAAGTGGTAACGTAACACTTTTGTTGAGTTATTTTTTTGTAAAAAAGATACATCTTAGTCGGATTGGATCTACTATAAACTTCGAATCAAATTTCTTGTTTTGTTGCAGATTCATGTAAAATGATACTTTTATTTGTTAGTTTCAAATGGTAACTTGACACTTTTGTTTTTCACGGTCAGAATAAACTGGCAAACAAGAAGCAGATCTAGCGGCGCTTCCAGAAAAATGTTTGGACCTATCTTTTCTTAACGAATTCAGGGGCATTTTGATATTTCGCATTAATGGCAATTCTTAAAAACGGTAACTTTTAGCGGAGAGTTAAGGTTTGTGGTATTCCTGAAGATTCTTGGCGGCGAGTTAAACCGCAAATTAATTTGATTAGACTTTGAGGTGACATAGTGGTTTCACGCTTTGCAAAATAGTCTTAGAAGGTGCAAAAAAAAACTCTCAGGCGTTGGGAAGGGTAATGTGACAAGGAACGTCCCAGACTCTCGGCGTCTTATAATATTTATACAGTTTTTCATTTGTCTTTCGTTTTTCAGGGTTACCTTTCATAACGTCTTCTTGGTTTCGATATCGATATTAATTTGAAATGGTTTCGTGGAATATCAAAACCAAAAAAAATCTTCGATCATTGTTAGCATCAGAGCATGTTTGTTATAAACTGAGTTAAATTCAATTATATGTTGACTAGTAAAATGTGACAATCTTACTTTTCACGGGAACATTAGCCTGCGAAAACAGCCGCCTTCTTCGCTCCCGGCCGGCTGTTTTCGCAGGCTACGGGAACATTTGTAACATGATACTTGTGTTTGTTTTTCGTAAAGTTATACAACATGATCCCCTTGTTTTTACAAAAACCTAAGGGCGATGTTTTTCTTCACTGCTGGGAGATAAATATCTAAGAAAAAATGGAAGAAAGATTATTTCAAAACACTATCATTTCACGGATAAACAAAAAGGTCGAGTCACAGAACAGCACGTTCTTATTCTGTTACCACCTTTGGCGTCAAAAACCACTTCAAATTATGAAAGGAGTTACAGCGAGAACTTACTGTACGAACTATTCAACGAATGAATCTGAAAAGCTGGTACACTAACTTACAACAAAAGCCTCGTAACAGATGTCAACAAGTGCAGGTGCCTTACAAACGACTTATCCGAGACGAAAACAAAACCGATAAATCGACTTCTAACAACTAACAATAGATCGATCAAAACCGACCAATGACCGATGACAAACTTAACACGAGTCTTGCAGCCATTAGGCCATCCCCTTTTTTTTTTTCGTTTACTGTCGAATACGTTTTCTGATTTTGGGTCGGTCGGTCTGAAAAGAAAAAAAAAAGGCCGAAAAAAAAGGGAGAAGAAGTCTGGAACACGGAGACCCAGTACTTCAGCATAGTATCTGCGGAGCCTGGAAACGACAAGACGAGGTTACAAAGTCGACATAACGACAATGGAGGAAGAAAAGATCGACGTCGTAATTAAGGTCATTCCACTGAAATAGAGCCTGCACTGAGATTTTTGCCAAACTTTGCCTGTTGATTGTTTATAGTATAAAAACTTAGATTTTGAAATAAACAGGAGGGGTCCCCATCCCATGCCCAGGTTCGTTTAGGAGCACCAGCACCTCTTTTATACCCCATACAGGGTTCGTTTAGGTCATGGTGGTCCTTGAAAGTCATGGAAAATTAAAATTCTGTTTCATGGGGTATTTACTGCGGATCACAAGGCAAGGACAATGAAAGATAGAGACACTAATTAAGGGGGGAGAAAATAAACTACAAGTCTGTTGCTAAGGAAATCTCAAAACCTCCTTTTTTAAGTGCTTTTATGGCCTCTTAAAGATGTATAATTTTCGAAATATTGTACATTTCCTCAAACGCATGCTACAAGTTGTAGATAATGCCGTGTTTTGGCAAAACGTATTGTTATATTTCGAAAACGATCCACTCAGTCCGAGTTTTTAGACGTTTTCTATTGCGGTCACGTGACATACCAAATATGGGTGTGGTTCGAAACATTTAAAGGAAACGTGAATCGAACAAACACGGTAAATTTTGATGCCCACTGGACTTCAGGAGCCAAAAAAGGAGGTTTTGAGATTTCCTTGGCAACAGACTTGTAGTTAAGTTTCTCCCCCCTTAAGCAGTGTAAACGGCACGCATTTTGGTGAACTCCAGAATTTGTCTGTTGAACTGTTCAAGGTTAAAAAAACGCTCTAAAACAAGTTTAGGGTTTGAGTTTTTGGAACTGACAGCTAATCCTAAGGTCTTGGAAAACTTGAAAAGGTCATGGAAAAAGTCATGGGAAGTCATAGAATTTAAACTGCTCAAAAGAGTACGAACCCTGCCATAAATCCTTATAATAGCACCATGGTTATAGTCACGATTGCTTACTAGATCCATGTTTCCGACGATTGTTTCTTTTTCTACACTGAGAATTTGTCCATATTTATTTTAAATAAAAAAATTTTTTTTTACTCGATTCAAAAAAAGAAAAAAAAATTGATAGGTCGCTGAACTCGTTTTCGAGAACATGGCGATTTACCTCTATGGTGATGTCCAACCGTAAACAAAAAGCCGCCATTTTATTTTACTGCGCGCGCGATGATCTCGCCTGAAATTATGCGCAGTACTCCCAGCACAAAACATCGTCCGTATTTTAGATTAAAGTGAAGATTTCTTGAGATTTTATAGTTGCAGAAGTCTTACTAAGAAATCAGTCACAACATACGTGTGGCTTTACAATCGATGACAAACTAAGCTAAGCTGAAAAACCAGTCAAATATGTCATTGCCTTCTTCATAACTTTTTTTTTTTTTTTGAAAACACGAAAATCTGGGTCGGTCGGACGACGGTAAACAGAGAAAAAAAAGGGGCTGGCCTTACCATGAAGGCTTTACTGACCAATCACTTTAAACGGACCATTGACTGGTAACACCATTGACTGATAAGCATTATTCGCACTACTCGGACTTGTTATTCACAAAAAATAACTCTTGCACGCCTTGCGTGCCTATGTTTATTTTTTGGTGCCTGGCTGGGTTATATCTATGTTTAAATTTATATTTATCGATCGGAGTGCATTAGTATGGTCAGGCGAGTAAGCACTAGAGAAGTCGCACTGTACTTTGGCTTTAAAGGCGCGGTGGTGCGATCACACATGATTTTGTAGGTGTACAGCCAAAAATCTAACTAGTCGCATATGCGACCAGCTGGTCGTTAACTTTGAGTCCTGTATATGGGCTATATAGGTATGTGCCGCTGTGAAGGGTATGGCTTTCAAGCAGTTCACTCTAGCATAGGGTACATAAATCAGAGCGTTTGGGTCTATAATAGGGTATCATATTTCATGAAACTAAGGAAACCAGGAATTGCTACTCAAAAAAATAAAAAAATTAAATCACGACTCGGCCTCAGCAGGGTTGATAGATGACTATTATAAAATGCTACTGGATACTGTCAAAAATCAGTTTCTGGAAAACAGCTAGTCTAGGATAGGAGTGATTTGAGTAAACAATCTTGCACCATCATACATTCGTGATCTACTCACACCTTACGTTCCTTCTCGTCAACTACGTTCATCATCTAAAAACCTTCTTGTGATTCATCATTATAATTTGAAGACATACGGTGCGAGATCCTTTTCTGTAGCAGCTGCCACACTCTGGAACACTTTGCCGTCCGACATTATAAACAGCTCCTCAGTGTCCGTTTTTAAAAACAGACTTAAAACTTTCCTTTTTAAAAAGGCGCTTTTATAACTTTGTCATTTCGTTGTTCTTGTTAAGCGCTTTTGAACTTTAAGGATACTAGCGCTATATTATTATTATTATTATTATTATTATTCTTATTCTTATTCTTATTCTTATTCTTATTATTATTTTATTATTATTATTATTATTATTATTATTATTATTATTATTATTATTATTATTATTATTATTATTATTATTATTATTATTATTATTATTATTATTATTATTATTTGAGGAGTTTACTCTAGAATTGGAGAGCAAAATTCAGCTGAACTAGCTCTGGTATATGCTAAGGTTTCCAGTTTCCCAGCGGCACATCCCCACCCAGAAATCTCTCGGGAGTATCTCATTTCACCAAAGACAACCGGTCCAACTGCATTGTAACTGTACGATTCCATATAAACTGTACTAACTAACAAAGGACATTCAAACCATTTCTGTTTATGCTAGGATGTTGGTATTGTTTGTATTTTTGGTGGTAACGGCGGCCCATAATAAACCTTAGAACAGATGAGATCTTTGCACTCAGCGTACATTGTATTTTAAGTGAATCCCTATTAGACAGAATGATGGAACGGCGAATGACGGAATGGTGAAAGATCTCCTGAAAATTTTGTGTGGAAACTTTCTCCTATGCGAAAAAATGGCTTCAAGAAACATCTTCTGGCACTTTTCCGGCGCGGATTTTTTCATGTTTGTATTATTAATAAGTAATCATACCGTTTTTCAAGTTCAATTCGAAATTAATTTGCACTTTTGAGTTTTTCAAAAAGCTGAAATTGCACTCACCGAAGCGGCTTGTACAATTTCAGCTTTTTGAAAAACTAACTTGTGCAAATGAATTCCAAATTGAACTAGAAACCGTATGATTACCTATACTAATTGCACTAATCCCTTACTGCTGCTTCGTCAGCGCAAGTGAACAAAGCACTGAACGGGCTGAATTTGATTGTGCCCTTGAAGTTGCTAGAAGTAGCCGTTTATGTTTGCGTTGGATATAAATCCACCTTCGAAGGATTCGCTCCTAAAGATGCTGCTTGGAAAACTAAGTTATTTTGCATACTTCATGTCTTGATAACAAATTGCAAATCAACAAAGGCAATTGCGGAATGATGCTTTTCATGTCAAAACAAGTGAAACACAATAGAAACAATAGAAACACAAGTGAAAGTTTAGAAGGACGAGAAATTCTGTGGGAAAATGAGCCGCAGCTTTTTCCCAAACTTTCACGAGTGTTTCTATAACTCGATAGAAACATGGAGAAGGAAAAAAAAAACACCGTGACGAGAAAAAGGAAAACAACTTGTTAACCTTCATTATCAAAATGTAAATTCGCTTTGCTCGCGCCATCATTACGTCAACTGCACGTGCTAGTTCTGTGAGTTATAGAAACACTATTTTTTTTACCAATCAGCATGTGTATTTTCTTAGAACTGTTTTTAAGAGTAAATAACAGATAGATCCATTTTGTTTAAGAAAAGAGTAAAATTAAGATTTCATTGCAAGTAGTTACTTTATGTTGTTTGTTTCTTTTAGAAATTGAAAATTTTCATAAAGAGCAATGCTTGCAAAGTAATGTGAAGCTCACCAAAAAGGAAGATGGCTTAGAAAGTTATCCCAATACATGTAGCAGTTACAAGGTAAACAATTTCTCACCTCCAATTTATTGTGATACATCACATCAATTTTTTACTCAGACAAAAGCAATAGGCCATTTTACAGTTGTCTGCTCAGTGACCTGGCCTTTGAATGGCAGCGAGGCTAAAGGTGACCTTGTTTTGATAAAGACCTCTGCTTTTGTTTTGTAAATCAAGTTGTTATTTGCTTCATGTGTGACCACTTGAATGTTGCTTCATGTGATTCTTTGCAGTTTGAAAGCTTTATCACACAGCAGCAGATTATGGAAGAAGAGCCATCAGATGAATGGGATTTTGTAGATGATTCAAATCTACACAAAAAAGACTTAAATGATGCAAGAAAACGATGTGAAGCAATTGTGCAGTCTGACAGAAATAGTGAAATGTTGCATGATTCATCGCTGATGAATTTAAATCCAACTGCTTTGAATCAACTGTGGCTTGAACCCCCACCAAACAGGGAACAAGAACTGACATTAAAATTTGCCAGAAAAGGAACAAGTAATTGCTTTCTAGGTGAAAGCCAGGAAAAAGGTCTCTGTGGAAAGTATTCTCAGAACCTGATGGACCTTGAAAGAGAACAGGATTTGTATTGTGGTGAATATCAAAGAAAGTCAGATTTTGAAGGTGTTAAGGAAAGAGAGAGCCTTGTAAGTGACTCTCAGCTAAAGAATAAAGCTACATTGGAGACTCCAAGAAGCTGTTCTATGTCAAAGTTTCTCAGTAGTATGGACGATGGTAAGTTTGACGAAAGAAAGGCCTGGCAAGTTGATGGACAGATGATACTTTTGTTGGACGGGAAGCCTTACTTTTACATTATGCCGGTAATGATTAAGCTTATGTCAGGTGTAACCAGGTTACAGAGCCAAACAAAGAAGTTGCAGAACCTGCAAGCCATGCTATGGTTATAATTCTAGTTATACTATAAAGATGTTCTAGTTAACAATTAGACTACGAGCCTGAGTTTTCTACGAGCAGATATAGTCAACGAGGCGCAGCCGAGTTGACTATCGCTCGTAGAAAACGAGGGCGAGTAGTCTAATTGTTTTAGTATAAATTTACCGTAGTCTCATTGCATAAAAAGAAAAAAATGTCGAGTAACGTGTGGAAAAGAACTGTTTTATTATGTTACATCAGGTTCAAACGTGACGCGTGATGTGCGCTGATGCGTAACTGTTGACTATCAGCAGATAGTGGACGGTAATATAGCCAATCAAATTCACGGATTCACAATAGACTACGGTAAATTTATACTAATAAGAAAGAGTCATCGAGGCGGCCAATTTTTACCGTGGAGCAGTTAGGTGTAGTGGCAGTAAATTTTGCTCTGAGTTTTTCACTCATCTTTTTTAGCATTTTTGTGCATATCTCAGGCTTCATTAAGCCGATCACTCTGATCTAGGCATCATTGGAAAGATCTTTTCCTCGTGCAAAAGTTGAGTATAGATGATGCCAATTTTGGTCAAAAATGATGATGTCAGAAGTGGAAGAAAGGCCAAGGTTCGTAACAGGCGGTTACGGCGGCACAGGGGTCAATGGGTTAAGTCGTCTTTTCGTTTCACCTATTTTCAGTTTGTGATATCATATATCATGTCATATATCAAAGAAGTACATAGTAAACCAAGGCTGCATGTCTCTGCCAACCTATTATTTGGAGTATGGCCGCCATGTTGAGTGACTCCACCGTCGCCGCCGCACGGTAAATTCACTACTTGCACAATACCATAATGCACCTCTTTAACCCCCCAAACATTTTGCATACTCATTGTTTGCAATTTCTCCTGGGACGTGAAGATGTCCCAAGAGTAATCTAAAGCAATGCCTATGCAAATTTTTGGGGGCTAAAAGAGGTGTATTATGGGATTTGTGCAAGTAGAGAATACGAGAAATACCGCTGGCCACGATAAAATGAGAAAATCAATTCATGGGTTTCCTTTATTTCCCCATATGGGTATGGGGCTCCGCTTGTTCGGGCCGCCGGCCGGCTCCGCTAAGACGATTAAAATTTAAAAAGGTTCTCTGATTAAGATAGTTTAGATCGAAAGCTCGCGACTTTTTGCGCCCATAAAGGTGATAACTTCAATAAATCGATGAGAATAATATAAAAATTCCTTTATAAATTTCTGATACAATTCAACGCGCAGGTACCGATGACGCAAGGCAGCAAAGGGCCTTTGATCAGTCATTGGAGGTCACTTCAAATATCAGTTCATTCACATGTATGTCAATAAACCTGAATAAAGAATTCTCACAAGGAAATATCATAAGATCAAAATGATTGAAAGGAGAAACCATAACAACTTCTATGACCTCATTCCTTGTTGCTCACTGCCTTACCTGGTTACATGGTGCTTAATAGGGATCTTTACATTGGACTATGAGTACGATTTCGAATTTTCATATCAGTGACGTTTCTAGAGCTATCGCTTGTTTAGGCGAGGTATAGGTAGAGAGGTTAGGGTATAGGTTGAGCTGGGTATGTGGCGTGACAATGTGAAGCTTGTAAACTTCAACAGAATTTTAAAATCCTTCTCATACTCATACTATAGACATACTGAGAACAGGATGTGGACTGCTTTTAGATAGCTAGCCTTTGTATGCCATTAAAAATTATAAGTTTTTCATTTCTCTTCACAGGCTTTGTTCATATTGATGACATCAAACTACCAGATAGTCCTATATATGACTTCCTTCCAAATCAGAATGGGTGTCAAGTGGAGCCAAAATGACTGAGAGTATATCAGACCCTGTGCTGCTGTATAATGTGTTCTTTTAAGTTTTCTCCTTCGAAAGTTGTTAGAACAGTTGTTTCAAGTTGTTACCCGAAGAACCAATGATGTTGTTTGGTGATTTATGAAAGGGATATAGTCTGATTTTGCAAAATGTCATGCATTTCGCACAACGAATGTTTTTATGCAGTTGTTATTGAAGTTTGTGATTATGGTCGTCCATTTGTTTCAATATTCGCTAAATCTAATTCGCTGTCGCTAAACTTAATTCGCTGTCGCAAAACTTCAATTCGTTGTCGCTAAATTCCATTCGCTGTCGCTAAATTTCATTCGCTGTCGCTAAATTTCATTCGCTGTCGCTAAATTTCATTCGCTGTCGCTAAAAACTAATTCGCATTCGCTAAATTTTATTCGCTGTCGCCAAAATTATTTCGCATTCGCTAGATTCTATTCGCTGTCGCTTAACTTAATTCGCTGTCGCTAAATTCTATTTGCTGTCGCTACACTTATTCGCATTCGCTAAAGAAATCACTGCCGCTAGAAATTAATTTGCATTCCTCGGCTAAAATTAATTCGCTATCGCTAAAGTAGCTAAAACTTTATTCGCGCTTGGCAAAAATTTATTCGCTGTCAAAAAAGTGGTCGAGATTATTTTTAAGATCCAGTTTTTAGGGTAACAAGCCCAGATGTCATTCGATCAAGCGATCGGCAAATCCACCCTTGAGAATTGATATTGATCTTTGGAGATTTGTTCTCGTGAGTAGAGAATTTTTTTTTTACCGGTCAAGAATTTTTTTAACGGTCGAGAATGTTTTTGTTTTTTTTTCTGTCGAGATAATCTAATAGGCAGTGTTGCGGGTCGCGGATAAATTGTCACGGGTCCGAAATAACAGTAACAATAACAATAGCTATAAAAATGTCACTAAAAGAAATTGCTTATTTTCAATAGCTTGAAAACAAGCGGATAATAAATTTTAAAATTTTAGTTTATGTTCTTTACTCCTTACTTGTACAGGATACCTTGCTGGCACGGCGCAGTGGTTTTTGAGTGGGTGGATTGTACGCGAAAATTGATTTGAAGTCCTCTGAAATGAAATGGCTTGAAATGACTCGAAAATTAACAGACGTGATACGTAGATATCAAAAACGAGCAATCTTGCTACCTGCATCCGATGGGTTGACAGACGTTAGCAACCCATGAAAACGTTTTCGGTGCGGAGACATAATATTGTCAGCTGTTAAAATTATTATTAAAGCGTCTGCATAATGTAACTGCTCCCCTTGCTGAACGGATTATGTCACAGCTGCATGAACCACCTGACGAAGCTGAAGTCACGTTATTGCAACAAAAGGCAAAGAAAGAAAAGGAGGAAAGATTACTCAAGCGATCGGACGAGTGGAGGAATTCTCTTCCCGAAAGAACGATAAGAGCTGTCAGTTTAGCTAGAGAGAAGACCTTTTTCGATATAAGAGTATGCCAAACGCCGACTCATATAAAGATCTTACGCTAGAACAAGTGTATCGCCTTCATGAAAACGAGAATTAAAAAAGAATGTATGAACGACGAGTCCTGGAAGTCGAACAAGCGTTCTCTACGCCACCAGTATTCACCACAACAGGAGGTATGAGACGCGAACGTTAAAGGTATCACAGCCGACTTGCAAAACTGATATCCGTAGAGAAAGGCGAAGACTATGCAAAGACATTGACGTGGATAAGAGGAAAAGTTTCTTTCTCTGTTTTAAGATCAGCGCTACTCTGCCTCAGAGGCTCCAGATCAAATAGGAGGAGAACCAATAATGTTTAAGACATTGATGTAGACGTTGAACTTGACAGATCAAATGTTAAATGACTTTCCGATTCTTTCTTATTTGTTTTTTTCTTTTTAGTAGTTCTATTTTATATGTATGTATGTATGAAAACACAGAAATATCTATATTGCTTGTAAATTTATAGTTCTTACCTGTTTGGAGATATTCGTTAGGCTTGTTTATATCAGTGATTTATATCAATGATTTAATAAGCTGCTGTCCTTACTTTTTTATAATTTATAATAATAATAATTAGTATAAATTTACCGTAGTCTATTGTGAATCCGTGAATTTGATTGGCTATATTACCGTTGCCAAGCAAAAGGGAGAACTGTAAATTTAAAATATCGAAGTTTTCCCTCCAGCTAGAATGAGCATCCAAGAAATGTGTATGGCCTGCAAATATGTCCAGAGGGTGATAACCACTTTTATAGTCAAATGTAAACACCCAGTCATCCTTCTTGAACAGCTCCAAAGCTGCTGGGATACCCTCGTATTTAAATTTACAGGATCTCAAATGATTATTAACATAACGCAAATCCAAAATTAACCGTGACTTGCCACTTGCATTCTTCACAAAGCCCAATGGATTAACAACCAACACGTCCTCCTACCTCACTTCTTCCACTGCACCAGAAGCTAAAAATTTCTTAAGTTCTTGGAACACAAACTCCTGGTTTTGAACAACACTAGGATGATTCTGAAAACTCCTCCGAGCTGGAAGAGATATAAAAGATAAATAGTAACCATTCTAACACTTAACACCCATTTAGACGCCCCAATGCCCCTCCAAAACACAATGTTCTCCTTAAGTCTACCTTTAACCTGTACCGGAGAGATACTGGTTTCAAGTCCTGTTCCTCCATTAATTGACACACGCTCGGAAAATTATTCAACATCAAGTCTAAACACTGTTCAGTATCCGCATGAACTACTTGATGTGAGTCCAGAGGAATGGGATTGTCCTGATCTGTTGCTAGTGGTAGCTGCTCAACAGTCACGGGGAGGTGTCCGGGGCGAAAACAGCGGAAAAAAGTACGAGAGTCACGCGCAACTGAGACGGTCCGCACTTTTCGCGCCATTGAACTCGACGGCCGTTTGGACTTCAACAACTTTTGCTTTGCGTTTTTCCTCCTGTAACAACTTGCACTCTTTGACGGCTTTTTTAATCTTCTTCTCATCGTCAGAGTCACTTGCGATGGGATCAGTGGTATAGCATTCTATGGTATCCCAGTCGTATTTTTCTGCGATGCAAATGTGTTTGTTACGTTCCATCAATAACTGCTCACCTTCCTCCAAAAGCTAGTTCTCTAAGTCATCGTCTCCCACATCCTTCGCCGCTTTGAATTTTTTGAGCAACTTCTTGTTTAATTGGTATTGTTTTTTATTACCCTCAAATTTGAATTTGGGTTCAGTGCCATCCTGCTTTTCCGCCTTGCTAGGTTTTGAAGCAAATTCCGCTTTCAGTCGTTTAAGTTCCTTTCCGTACTCCTTTTGCTGTAAAAGCAACTCTTTCGCTCAAGCTGGGGGATCATCGGAAGACTGCGAAGGTCCTCTAGCTGACCGGTCACGAATGTGCTCCATTACTGGACTCCGACTTCGCGAATGGCGAGAACTGTGACTAAGAGATCGGCTGTCTTCCTTTGAGCTCTGGTTATGCGCCCTGAGCCACTTCAGTGAAAGTGACTGAGACTTTGACCTACTGAGCACTCATGGTACCGCACAAAAAAAGCAATGGTATAGGCGACAAAAAACTTCGAAAAAACTATCGAGCTCTGAAATATATGTCAGCAATGGCAGACGGCAAAAAAGCAACTGGCAAACAACACTGAGCATGTGACTCGAAAAACAACCCCTCTGGCCCAGGCCCCAGAGGTGTGAGAGAAAACATTTTCCACTTTTCTATCTGCTGATAGTCTACAGTTACGCATCAGTGCACATCGCGCATCAAGTTTGAACCTGATGTAACATAATAAAACAGTTCTTTTCTACGCGTTACTCGACATTTTTTTCTTTTTATGCAATGAGACTACGGTAAATTTATACTAAAACAATTAGACTACTCGCCCTCGTTTTCTACGAGCGATAGTCAACTCGGCTGCGCCTCGTTGACTATATGAAAACTCGGGCTCGTAGTCTAATTGTTAATTAATTACTCAAATGTTCTTTTAGCCTTTTTAATCTTGAAGTTTTTAATAAAGTCATTATCATCATCATTATTATCATTATTATAATTATTATAATTATTATTATTATTATTATAATAATTTTCATAATACTATAGTTCTTTTCTTCTTTTTTATCATATAAATTATTATCACTGAGTATAAGGAAATATAATAATAATAATAACTCAAATGTTCTTTTAGCCTTTTTTTTAATCTTGTAATTTATTGTGATGTTTTAATAAAGTTTGATTGTTATTATTTAAAAAAAATTATTATTATTATTATTATTATTATTATTATTATTATTATTATTATTATTATTATTATTATTATTATTATTATTAAAAAGTTCTCCACCAGCCAAAACATTTTCGCCCCGCGAGAACAAATCTCAAAGATTATCTCGACAGAAAAAAGAAACATTCTCGACCGTTAAAAAAATTCTTGACCGGTAAAAAAAAATTCTCGACCGCCCAAAAACTTCTCGACCCACGAGAACAAATCTCCAAAGATCAATATCAATTCTCAAGGGTGGATTTGCCCATCGCTTGATCGAATGACATCTGGGCTTGTTACCCTAAAAACTGGATCTTAAAAATAATCTCGACCACTTTTTTGACAGCGAATAAGTTTTAACAAGCGCAATAAAGTTTTAGCTGCTTTAGCGACGGCGAATTAATTTTAGGGAATGCAAATTAATTTCTAGCGACAGCGATTTCTTTAGCGAATGCGAATAAGTGTAGCGACAGCAAATAGAATTTAGCGACAGCGAATTAAGTTAAGCGACAGCGAATAGAATCTTGCGAATGCGAAATAATTTTGGCGACAGCGAATAAAATTTAGCGAATGCGAATTAGTTTTTAGCGACAGCGAATGAAATTTAGCGACAGCGAATTGAAGTTTAGCGACAGCGAATGAATTTAGCGACAGCGAATGAAATTTAGCGACAGCGAATGAAATTTAGCGACAGCGAAT
>JAHPZR010017811.1:5000-11557 GCA_019787425.1 Platygyra sinensis
ACCAATCACAATCGAGGAAATTGTAATTTTTATGATTAAACATAGAAAAAGCGTGTTTTATTGCTTTGCGCGCGTAATCTATATCATAAAGCAAATGAAGAAGCCTAGGCCGTCTATTACACTGTGATAAAACACTCCAGTCATTTGAGAACACTCGAGAAATGTAAAAGACACTCGCCTGCGGCTCGTGCTTTCTACATTTCCCTCGTGTTCTCAAATGCCTGTCGTGTTTTATCGCAGTGTAATATAGGGCTTAGGCTTCTTTATTTGTTAAATATAATAAGTTAAAACCAACACAAGATAATATTACTAATAACTGTAATAAATAAAACAAATGAGATATTTTTTTAATAATTGGTCTCGTGAAAGCTAGATACAGTTCCTCATAAAGTAAGTCAGAAATAAATTGTCCGAAACAAGAATATTCTGAGACCAGAATTAAAAGATAAAAGAGATGTTGTATTTTTTTTTAGCTGGTACTGCCTCAATTATGCATCGATTCCTCACAGATATCGCCAACTACAACCATTTAGTTGGCACAGAAGCACATGCCCATGCTTTTGATTAACCAATACCTTCGTTTCTGCTGCATTCAAGCCTTCAGCCCTCGTCCATTTCCACATATTAGCGCGCTTGGAAACTTTTTGATCAGTTCTAGAATTCAGTATTTCAACATCTCTTTTTTAGCGCTTCCTGTCTCACTTTATCTGTCATGGCCCTGCTTATAGCTTATTTGTATAACTCTAGGTCTGCTCCATACACTGTGAACACTTACTGGGTTACTGTCATAAGCTAAAGGGCCTTTCTGACCCCTCCAATTATTATTTTTTCTTTCGAATGCACAAGGAGTATGGAAAAATGGGCTTTCGCCTAGACTTTCGTCTTTCAACTGCATTTCCTGTATGACACATACTGGTTGCGGTCGCATCTTCTCTGGAAGGTTAAGCATATCAGACTATTCAATTTTAGGCAATGTGTTCACTGACTGTTTATGCCTCAAACGTATTGAAGAAATAGCATCAGTTTCTAAGCAAGGCGCTCATTCTCCTCCCCAACTTTATCAGCTCACCAAATTGTTGCATGCTGCCAGTGAATTGGCAGCATTTGAGGTGACTTTTGTGAATTTTTCCTGAACAATGATACACCAGCCTTATATAAATGAGCGTCCCTCTCCAGTAGTGGTTTGCCATCACCCCTATTCTTGTTCGGTGGATTCAAGCATCTAGCCTTGCGAGGCTCCGCACAAAGCCTTATTTTTTATCACGGAAGATGAGTTACCTGTTTCTCGATCCAGATTTTCACAACGCCTTTCAGTGGGTATTCAGCTTTATGGCCTGGCTCCTTCCTGTTTTTAAGACCATAGTTTTCGTGTAGCTGCGTATAGGGGCTGCTTCTTATGCAGCAGATCGAGGCTTCCCTGATGCCCAACCCAAATTCGTGCTTTAGGCCGTTAGAAATCAAATGTTTTAAAGATATCTTTGTGAGTACCAACCTCGTTTCCTACAGGTCTAGTAATTAATTTTGTCAAGTAAATAATGCAGGAAGTTAGCATGGGCAGGTGCCTTGCAGGGTTCCTTGGTTCATAAGGGTTAGCATAAGCAAGTTGAAAAGTAATATAACTCGTTATAATTAATAGCGAATTACTTGTCCCACATTGTTAGAATTGATGTTAATTTCCATTATATTGCGCGATAACCGCTTAACTAGAAGTTGGGGTCCATCGACAAAGCTGGCAGTAAATTCTTGACATATTTTAGACATCACATCATTTTACCAGCAATCTACCCATTTATACTCGTGGGCAGACAAAGGCATTGGTAATGTAAATGAGTGTCATGCCAAAGAACATAAGCAATTAGGTTATTATGTCTCACGATATGTTGGTTTGCGAAATTATATATCTAATGGAACAACATGATATTACTGTAATTTTCGGTTCAGGTTTAACTCGCCCGTTCCGACAATAACAGGTGTATCTGACATTTATATTTTGTCAATAAAGAAATAAATAACTAACCTTGTAAGCAGACGGTGTTTGGAATCACTGACCAGAGCTCGAATAAAATTAACCAAACAAAAACAGAAAACATGATACTGGTATAGGTAGAGGTTGCTCTTTGCTAAGACGTCGACTCTTTATGAAAGTCTCGTTAACTAGGGATATTTGAGTGTCTATGCCGATACATACATGTTTTAGCATTTCATTAACTATTAACTGTTTTTGTTTTCGTTCAACCAATAGTAGCTAACTTTCTCTGGTGAACGATGACAGTAATGTTTTTTCTTTCTTTTGCGGGTAGTGCAATTGGCTTTCAAATTACTCTGTGCATGTGAGCTTGAAAAATATATTCCTTCAATTTTTTTTGGTTAAAAGTTCGGCCTGTTTATTTTTATCATGTTATTGATTCTAGAACATCTTTGTTTGTAAGTATAGCGAGACTGTGCTGTTTGATATTAATAAGAGTAACAAAATGGTATAAGCGAATTCATTTAGTTTATATTTGTTTGATAAGCCTTTTTTGCGACGTTTAAACAAGAGTCTCAATTATTCAATTAAGTTTCAACTTGTTAATACTTAATCGGTGCCTTATTTTTTCCCGCATTGAAGGGTGTAGTTAGCTTTTGTTATAATTATAATGATAAACATGAAAATTTCACTTGATTCTGAAAGGCCGAGAGCGGTGCAGCTCAAGTATACCACCATTGCAAATTACACATCGCAATTCTGGACTTCATGATTGGCTGAACGAAAAAAGGAAAATTTCTAAGCCAGTGATATCAAGTAGAATGATGACGAAAATCCTGTGCGGCAAGATTTTCTCGAATGAGAAGAAAATGTCTTCAAGAAAGACTTCAGGTACTTCCTCCCCCACGCGATTTTTTCATCTTTTTTCATTTATAAGTAATCATACGGTTTTTCTTGTTCAGTTTAGAGTCAATTTGCATTTGTGGGTTTCCAAAGAGATGAAACTGCAGATAATAATTCTGTTCACATCCAATTTTTTTATGAATCCGGTTTTCATACGAATTAAGTCATTTATTTCATCTCCGCAGTATAACTTAGTTTCGATCAGTTGTTGCTGCGCCATCGTGCCGTACACGTAAGGACCTTAATTAAGAAAAAAAGCAAGAATAAATCAAAATAGCAAGCCACAAGAGTGAAGAAACTTCTACCTTTATAATTAGCTTGATATTACTGCATGCCTTAATCACAGTGATATCTAAGAACCAAGCTGTCATTTTTACCTTTGTGTTTGCACCGTTTGGCTTTATTGCTTAAGTTTAGTTTTTATCTAGGGAGTCTTTTCTCTAGGCCATCTCCTTTCATCGAGATTTCTACCAAGAGTAACTTGGGCTTAAAAGAATTGCGCGGTCCAGAACAATGATCACGTGTAGATTACTTCACACGCTAGTGAACTAATCTTCAATTAGTCTTAGCTTATACTTTGTTACTCGCATTTCAGTTTACAGCTTTCAACGATTATTCAGCGATCTATGTCAAGGGAGTAAAGAAGCCTATTCTATATCTGTTTGTTTAAATACGTACATTTAATTGATCTTACGACTGATTTTGTTTGAATACATGTATATGTCAGTGCTTTGCGTTTGGATAATGTTCTCAGATAGCTATCAGTGCATATTTTCAGGCCAACTGGAGGCTCAGTATTATTTACTTAGATAGCATCGAATGGTGTTTTTGACAGAAATCTGAATTATTGATTTCAATTTCAACTTGTTGGTATTTCACCAGCTCCTCATTTCTCCCATATTAAAGGATCGATTTATTTAATACCCCAAACGGTAATTAGTAACCGGTATAATTCTTCGTGTTAGTTACTGAGAGAAATGGCATAACTTATATTTTCGAGGTGAACTTTAGAGGAGAAACTGGAAGACAATGTTCCTGTCCAGCGCCAGACAAACAGTGAGGTAGTTCCAGATAAACTATATGTAAACTTTCCAGTAGACCCGTTGGATTTTCAATTTCGGACTATCGTATGCATAAGAACAGCTTCTCTTGCTGGAATTACCACTCTCCTCGGACGTGAAACAAAATGACGGTGTTTGAGGAATTCAACGGGGCAGAGAAAATGGACGAATCAACATTGTGTGTGTTTTTTCCTCTTAGAAGTATTTAGCATAACATGCCAAAAAAATGAGGTAAGGTTGTTTCCATTTTGGTAGAACACTCACCAGCTGCCAGCGCAAATGATAGAACAAAGTAACAAAATAATAATTGGGGACCTTGATCAAAAAGCTTCTGTGTCAACCAAACCAAATACTTTTTTTTTCTTGCATAGTGGCCACGCTGCGTACACGCGTAACTCTAAAAGGCATTTATTCATATTCGACGGGAAATGGAAGGTTTCTTACTTTCCTTATTAGCGCACCAAGATGTAACACATAGCTTTGATGAGCTTGTTGCCGTTGTCTGGAGAGAAAACTGCCACGTTTCCACACGTGTTGGAGTTATCAGGGAAACCTCCTGTACCAAACCCGATTCTGGAGTCAGAAAAATTGCAGTTGTCGTTATCATTACCGAGAATACCAATTCGTGCTTTAGAATGGAAAGTAGGAGTACCCACAGCATTAAACCCTTCCTTGTTGCATTCAGCCTGTAAGGAGGCCTGAGAACCAATCAGTGTCTTCCACGTGTTACGACCCAGTGAGGTCCTGCGATATTGTCCGTCATGGATCAATGAATACAG
This sequence comes from Platygyra sinensis, assembly GCA_019787425.1. Lineage (NCBI taxonomy): Eukaryota > Metazoa > Cnidaria > Anthozoa > Scleractinia > Merulinidae > Platygyra > Platygyra sinensis. The sequence goes on from JAHPZR010017811.1 coordinate 9,710, forward strand.
GGACTTGGCCTGCTTGTTGATGACTATGAAGTTGATCTGTTGGCCGATCTTCATACCAAGACAAATCTTGGTAAAGAATGTGTTCCAGTAGGTCGGTAACTTGGTCTCTTTTGAGTCAAATCCAGACTCCCCTCCAGAAATAGTGTATCCTCTTGTGTTCCTCCAGTAATCAGAATTATAATGAAAGGTGTTCTGATGAAAATAATGAAAACAAATTCTTAAATGCTGCAGATAGTTTAATTATGTGCCCAACCATATTTACCAGCAGAAATACATAAGGGCCTGCACACTAAGTTGTAACATTTTGCACACAAACTCTTCATGCGTAATTAATTCGATCTGTGGAATTTAATCCTAGGGGAAATTATTGATCAGTAACTAGTGATAATATCCCAAACAAGAGTCCCAAATAACCATCATCTTTTCGCTTAGCTCTACGGCCAGACGTTTCACGCAAACCCCAATTAAGCATACGTTTGCTGAAAGCTCAAAAATGATAGAAATTGCGATGATATTCACTATGGTTAAGGTTTTTCGAATACAGCGCCCTACTTCCCTAATTAAGCTGTTCGAAAGCCTGGTGTCATCCATTCCAACGGACAACGCATAATCCATTCGATTTTTTTTTGTTCGTCGGCCGTTCGAACGGCTAACGAGCACCTTATTATCCAATTTTCGCTCTATTATCTGTCGAGTGTACGGGGTTAAAAGCACGAGAAAATTTGAAACTTTTAGCTCTGAAAGTAGTACTTGTATGGTCGTAGCTGCTTGTGAGAAGTGGTGGCGTACAAGAAGTTCCAAATGTAGTCGGTTTTGGTATTTTGCAAAACTGGTCGCTGAGGAGAGGTGTCGCTTACGGCGGTACCAGAGGTGAGTGCAAACGTAGGTTTGATTGTAAGGTTTTTTAAAGCGTAATAAGCTCAGATATTTAATCTTTATTCAGTTAATTTTTTAATAATATTTGAAGTTTAACGTTAATTTCAGGCTTGGACCGGTAATAAGGGTTTAAGTCAAGTTGTTTACTTTCCCTTTCTTGTAATCTTTGCAAGGAAAAAAATCTCAGTACCAATGGAATGAACAGATAACGTAAACATGCTTTCTGTTATGTTTAATCGCTCGTCGAGGTGAATCTCTCTCTCTCTCTCTATCTCTCTCTGTCTCTCTCTCTGGTCTCTATTTGGGTAATTCGTCACAGAAAACTAACTTCGCCCAAAGAAAAACGGCGCGTAGACTGAAAACGTAACAGTAATCCAACTTTCCCTTATTCTGATCCATATAGAAATTACACTGGTCTTTGGAAAAAGATTGAAGTTTAGTTGAATGTGTTTTTAAGGTAATCGATATTTCCATGGAAACGATCAACCAAAAATATGGAAATCGCTAAGGAATAAATTTTGCAAGAAACGATATCTCTTAAAGAAAATCTGATTCCAATTTCTGAAATTACGATGTATGGCAAATCTGTACGTTTGATTTTAAATAAGTCGCAAACACATTCCAAAACATGCTTTTTGTTTAATGAAATTAAATGGAATGAAAGAAGAACGCTATCAATATATAGATTTAGGCCAGCCTAAAAGCGTAGCTCCTTGGCCGGGTTGTTCAGTGCCCGACTAAGTTAACCTAGGAAAAGGTAGAATTTTGATTTGAGTTTTGTAACTTTGGGGTGAGGTATTCTCCATTTTGAGTTTTATAATTACCATATACATAAAACAACGCAGCAAAAAAAAACAAACAAACAAACAAAAAACAAAAAACAAAAAACAAAAAACATTTCTATAGAAGAAAAAGTTATAATTAAAATGAATTTTAATCCTGGCATAGCGTAAACTAGCTTCCAAACAATCC
>JAHPZR010017812.1:5000-20000 GCA_019787425.1 Platygyra sinensis
GTGGATGGCTTTCATTGTATTTTTTCAGTTCCTGCCTTGTGGACATTCTTGCTGCTGAACATGTTGTGTTATACTTTTGAGAACTTAAAAATGAATCAGGTTACTATGTCATTTTCACGCCTTGCTTCCTGTTGCACTTGGCAAAAAATGTTTTGAAACTAACTACTAAATATGATAAATGTATCACTATTTTAAGAATATACCCAAACTAAGAATAAAGGAAAGCATTTTATTCATCTGCGTCGAGCTGAAAACAGGTCGTAAAAGCATTAACTTATATTGTAACTAGTACAGTTGGTTTTCCTTGAATTCTTAAACTACACTCCAAAAGGATAGCTCTTTTTAAGGAATTTGTTGTTGTAAAAAGAGATAGAAGTGTATGCCTAATTTTCATTGTTCTGTTTTCACGAGAGGAAAGTCAGTGAAAGAAAAAATTTTCTGAAAGGAAGTTGGTGTCTTTAGATAGACATTCCCTTGCAAGCTTTATTTCATGTCTTGTTTGTGGTATCTGCTCAGTTTTTGAAACACACCATGTCTCCTTGGACTTGGTTCACCTGAAAAATGTTCCTCGGACATTTTAGTTTCCTTGAAATTTCTAAATTCAATGTTTTGTTATCATGGGGTATCAATAAGATAATCATCAGAGTTTAAATGGAACTAATATAACACAACCGCCAAAAGAGGTCTGAAACTCCATAAAGCGTTTTTGTATAAACTTTTTGTATAAACTGTGGAGTGCGATGAAGTAGCAGACTGGAACTTGAATGTATTGAGGCTGTTAGATCAATTGACGAGAAAGACTAATGACAATGTGGGGATTGCAGTCTGAAAACAGATGGCAGATACCTGGACGACATAGGAGACAGAAGCATAGACACTGGTGGGCTTTGTGAAGGAGAAAGACTGAAAACATTCTCACTGCTGAGCATGTGTTATACTTAAAAGAACTAAAAAGTGAATGAGGTTACTGTCATTCTCACACCTTACTTCCGGTTGCCCTGGCAAAAAATGTTTTGAAACTAACAACTAAATACAATTAATGTGTCGATGTAATATGTTTACCCTAAACTTGTTTTTGTGCTGAGTAAATTTAACTGTCGGAGCCTTTTTCAGAAGGAATGTATTCTTAGTGTACCAAGGCATACTCTGTTTTAAGACTATGTTAAGAATGTACCCAACTTAAGACTAAACGAAAGCAGTTTATTCATGTGCATTGAGCTAAAAACAGGTAGTAACAGCATTAACTTGTATCGTAACTAGTAGAGTTGGTGCCCGTGGAATATGTTAAATGTACGTTACAAAAGGATAGCTCTTAAGGAATTTGTTGTTGTAATAATACATAGGTGTGTAGGCCTAATTTTCATTGTTCTGTTTTCACGAAAGGAAATTCGGTCAAAGGAAGTCATTGTGTTTCGATAGACACAACTTAACAAGCTTCATTTTATGTCTGCTTCAAGGGTTCTGCTCAGTTTTCTGGACACTTTTGATCTCCCCACCTCAATTACCATAAACACTGGCATATAAGTGGCACCTTTTTGCTCAAAATTTTTGTATCAAATCGGGGATGCGGCTTATCTGTGAGAACATCTGAAGTCCATGCCATAAATAAACACTTTTCAGCAAAAGTTTTACAATCTCAATAGACCTGTGTAGCAAAATGATAAGAACTCCACAAGGCTATACCACAGTATGTTTGCTTTTGTGAGTCTGGTGGCTCCTAAAAGAGCCGTTTTTGTTCATATTAACCGGTTTAACGCTGCCTTTCTTGAGCAGCGGAATGTCACTCGGCAGGGAATCTCTTTCCACCAGAAAGTTGTTTACATTGCCGCTGATGGCCGCTCACTTCAACATAAATCAATCCCTCGAAGAGCAAGCGAAAATACGCATGGTAAACTGTATCGTTCCCAGTACTCCCAACTTTTGATCAATTGCCTGGATACTAAGCTACGAATGAACAAACAAACCGAAACCGAAGCGTTCATGTTGTTGTATGTAAATTCTATGGAGAAATGGTCGACATAATGAAAAACAATGGATTAAAAATACCAAAGAAAGATCAAATTATGTTTAAGACGGATTTTCATACCATTACAGAGCTTAAATAATAGGTAAGAGTTTTAGTATTCTCTGTTTAGATGTTAGTTAATGCGTGGGTTGGCCCGTTCAATTAGAAACTTTCAGAGGAAACAATGAATGTACATAACTGACATCTTTCTTAAGACTCCACTTTCGATTTATTAATTTCCAATTTTTTTTCCAAAATTTGAGTTCCCAAACTTGCGGTGCAGCTTATCTGCGAGTGCGGCTTATATACGCTGATGTTTACGGTAGTTTATAAGCTATTTGCGGGGGGAAACTAATGTAATTACTTATATTTCTAATTGTTAATAAAATTTTGTTGTGGTTGTTGACACACTATGTCCCCTTGGATTTGTGACAGCTGGAAAATGTTCCTGGGACGTTTTGGTATCCTTAATTTTTAATTGCATTGTTGGACTATCAATAAGTAGATAAATGTCAGAGTTTTATAATGGAACTAAAATAACTGCTGGTAAAACAGGTCTAACATTCCAGAAAGGGTCACTCTTTTTGTGTTTTTGTATATGTGCATATCCTTGTTATTGACTGGTGGAGGTGATGGTAAACATGACCTGGGTGCAGAGACTGGAAATTGCTGTAATATGTGTGATGGTGGCCAAAGTAAAATAAACACTGCAAACAGAAATTCCAACGATAAGTCCTTGTGATGTGGATTGTGGCATGGTGGTAGGTGTGAACTGCAGGTGGACTGTTGAGTGTGAAGTAGAAGACGTGGAACTACGAATGCATTGAGGCAGTGTAATTAATTGACAAGAAGGACAAATGACGGTCTGGGGATTGCAGCTTGAAAACATATGGCAGATACATAAATGACATAGGGGATGGATTCAGAGACACAGGTTGGCTTTGTGAGGAAGGAGATAAGCAGATCTGGCAGTTTGCATAATGCAGACTGTTAAGAGGTAAAACCTAGCCAAAGCAAGGCTACCAACAACACTGAAAACTTTCTTGCTGCTGAACGTGTTGTGTTATACTTTCGGGAACTAAAAATGTCATTCTCAGGCCTTATTTCGGGTTGCACTTGGCTAATGTTTCGAAACTAACGACGAAATACGGTTAATGTGTCGCTGAAACATGTTTACCCTAAACTTGTTTCTTGTGCTGACTGAATTTAACTGTCAGAATATGGAAAGTGGAATATGTGTGATGGTGTCAGAAATAAAATAAACACTGCAAATATTAAAGAAATTCCAAGAATAAGTCCTTGTGTTGTACATTGTGGCATGATAATTGGCCTGGACTGCAGATGAACTGTTGAGTGTGATGAAGTAACAGACATAAAACTTGATAGGATTGAGGTAGTTGGATTAATTGACTGGGAGGGCAAATGATATTGTGGGGATGGCAGCCTGAAAACAGATGCCAGATACATAAAGGACATATGAGATGGAATCAGAGACATGTGGGCTTTGTGAAGGAGAAAGGGAGAGATCTGGCGATGACAGCAGTGTTGAGTAGTTAATCGTGGCTGGCCACAGAATTCAGAGTTCGTTGAAAAGATGAATGGATGAGGACTTGACTTCTTCGCACAAGGGTTCTCTATGGTGGTGAGGCGGAAAACAAAATCCTTAAGCCCTGGTCAAACGGCTCATGATAGTCGATGATAGTCGATGATAGTTGAGCGCGCGCTTCCCTTTGACCACCAACTATCATGCACTATCATTGACTATCATCGACTATCATTCAGTTTGAGCTTGTTCAAATTCTTCATGATAGTTGATGATAGTTTTTCTCGTCTGACCACGCGTACGATAGTCCATGATAGTTTTTCGGTCAGCTGTTTTGGTAATCACTGGCCCGATAGTGGTCAGAAAACATGCTGCCGCTCTCTTTCGTCGCAGAAAATTCATACTTTTACAAGTTTGTCTTACGAGAAGACATTTAGTATTCACATTTTTACACGGAAAGAGCTCGGAACTTGCTGCTCTCGTGACTTTGCTTGCGTGACTGCCAGTAAACTATCGTCAACTATCACAAACTTCTTTGGCCGTTTGACCACTTGAATGATACTTAGTGATAGGGGAGAAATAAAAATCATCGATTATCACGCGCCGTTTGACCAGGTCTTTAAAAAGAAGAGCACTGTGAACTGAAGAGTGATCTGCAGTGTATGATGATCTAAGCTGCATGCTTCTGTTCGAGTACTTCCATAGTCTTGTATTGCTAAAAACCACTTAGCTCTGTGCGAAGTGAATTAAATTGTCAAAGCCTTTGTCAGAAGTAATCTATTCTTGGTATACAGAGGCATGCTCTTTTTTAAAACTATATTAAAGTGGTACTATGATCAAAAAATCATTTCCTTTTTTTTTTCAGATTTTGAAAGTGTGTTTGCTTAACACCTGATTGGCAAAATTTTGAGCTTTGAGTTTTATCCGAAGGCTGTTTATTTTGAGTGTAAGTTTTGGATTTAACGGTCCGCCATTCCTCACGTTCAAAACTGACCGACAGGACATGAGAGGGTTGGATCTAGAGAAAATGACGTCATTTACTCACTAGCTTAAGATTTCAGCGTGTAAACGCAATTTATTATATATACAAAACACGGGTTTAAAAGTCTGAAAGCCCGAAACTCCTGTGCTGCATATTAATTCAGCCGCGTACACACGCATTGCATTCTTAAACTAGCGAGTCTATGACGTCATTTTCTCTTCGACCCAGCTCTCTTAAGATTTTAAAGTTAGTAATGGCGGACCAATAAATGAGAAAATTCCAGTTAAAATAAACAGGTGCCCTTTTAAAATCAGAACTTAAAAATTGGGTCAGTTAGTGTTTAGCTAACATAGTTTTGAAATCCAAAAGAAAAAAGAATTGTTTTTTTGGTCACAGTACCACTTTAAGAACGTACCCAACCAAAGACTAACGGAAAGCATTTTTTTATTTGCGTCGAGCTTAAAACATTTAGTAACAGCATTAACTTGTATGGTTGTAACTAGTAGAGTTAATTCCCATGGAATACTTTAAATCAACGCTACAAAATAATAGCTCTTTTAAGGAATTTGTTGTAAAAGGAGATAGGAGTGTACGCCTAATTTTAATTGTTCTATTTTCACAGAAGGAAAATCGGTTATAGGAAGTCTTCTGAAAGGAAGTCATTGTGTTTAGATAGACGCTCCTTTACAAGCTTTAATTTATTTCCGGTTTGAGGCTTCTGCCCAGTGTTCTGGACACACTACGTCTTGGACTTGTGACAGGAAAATGTTCCTGGGACATTTTTGTTTCCTTGAAGTTTCTAAATTCATTGTTCTGTTATAAGGGGGCATCAATTAGAAGATAAATGCCAGAGTTTAACCCTTTCACCACCAAGGGTCTCCCTTTGACGAGTAAAATCATCTGGCGTTAGACAGAGTAAAATCTGTAAGTGGCCACTGGTGGTGAAAGGGTTAAAAATGCAACTAAAATAACAGTACTACTTAAGCAGGTCTGACATTCCATAAAGGGTCATTCTTTTTGTGTTTTTGTATATGTGCATGTTGTTATTGACTGGAAAGAGGCGTTGGTGGAGTTGTTGGTAAAATGACGTGGTGCAGAGACTGGAAATTGCTGTAAGGGAATATTTGTGATGGTGTCAGAAGTGAAATAAGCACTTGTGATGCACTCTTTAGACATGATTTCAGTCTAAAGCTTTGCCAGTTACTGTTGACATTGCTGTGACACCATAACAGGTAGAAGAATCTCTCCTCCTCCAGGTCCCATCCCCTGAAATTCCAATGTTGTAAACATTGTCTTGTTCTGGTTCATAATTTGCTTTTACTTCATCAATAGCCTTTGACATGCTTTTTTAAACAGCAGTTTTGAGCTGCATTCTTCACTGCCTTGAGATGGTCTTGAAATGAATTTTACTGCATTGGTGGTAACACGTATGTTTCTTGGCGCCACTTTGAAGGCCTGGCTGTTGACCACTTTGTTGGATGTGTACAACAGCTTCTAACATTTTACACTTTGATGACAAGCACTTTAAAATAAGAAGAGACGCTAAGCCCATTTTTGCCTTCTCATCTTCTTCGAGGACAGCATGTCCTTGTTTACAGAATGGGCACCAAAGGGTTTCAAACACAAAGGCAAGAACTGAAATGTCAATAAAATGAAATCCTTCTGGTCCTCCTGAATCAAGGGATGGGAGGGGGCTCTTATATTTTTTAGATAGGGGTGTGCTGTAAGGGCTCTTAAATCCTGACACTTTCCAAGGAGCCAAAAACTGATACCTTTTTTAGGTCCAGCCTCCTAAAATGACACCCTATACAGGGGCAAAGTAACTGACGTGAAACTTAACTGCATTGATGGAATTGGATTTATTGACAAAAAGGAGTGTACAAAAACTCTCAGTTTGTTAAATACGCTAATGTTACGATACCTGCGAGAGGTCCAGCGTATTTGCGGCGAGTTTCTAGCAGATATGTCGAACGACCTCCCCTACATTTTGTGCTGTGATTGGAACTTTTTTTCTCGAGTAAACATATGGCGAGCGACCGGCTCGGATGTATGTATGGTGTAAGAGGACACGAAATGGCTCCTAGTCTTGCTGTTCTGTGATTGGGCAGAAAAATACAAAAGATTTCTGGCACCAATCAGAATCCAGAACTAGCCGCACCGTTTGGAACTGGTCCTTTAAAACCTTGTCCCCAGGGACTCTTCTCCCCGTTCTTGACTTTTCTTGGTGCAAATTTTTTTCTTTCCCGTTCTAGACTTTTTCCAGCCCCCATTAACTGCCCCTGGGTCTCCGAGGGTGTGTTAAAAAAATGCTTGAATTAAACAAAAATTGGATTGTAAACTAGGAAATCTATTGGGGTCAAAGTGAACCGAGCCATTTTGAAGTTCATGTAGCGCAAGGTAAAAGCTAGAATCAGCAAACTGATTAAAAGGCAGTACCTCTGAAAGTGACCATTGCATTACTGACATTTTTACTCGTAATATAAGTGACTTATTTTAACTTATCTGGATTGAATTAATTAAAGTTCTGGGCACGTTTCTATCGTACAATCAAAATAAGAACATCGAAGAGAACTTTCTTAGCAGAATTCGAAAAATGAAAACCAAATTGAATCTTTGGCTTTCCAGGGACTTGACGCTCTACGGAAGATCTTTATTAGCTAAAACATTAGGAGTATCTCAGTTAGTCTATGCAGCGTCCATGCTGACTGTTCCATCTTTAGTTATAAAAAATGTTCAAACAGAGCTTTTTTCATTCTTGTGGAAAAACAAAAATGACAAAATAAAAAGAACGGTAATGTACCAACCTCTTGCGGAAGGAGGTCTTAATTTTGTAAACTTTTTTGCAGTAGTAAAATCACTCCGCCTAGCGTGGATAAGTCGGTTATTAAGTTGCACCACCGACTCATGGAAAGCAATTCCAAATTATTATTTCAATACCCATGGTGGCTTGAAATTCCTTCTTAAATGCAACTATAACGTGTCTTCCATAAATAATAGTTTACCTACTTTCTATCGGGAGCTTTTAGAATGTTTTCAAGAATTTAAAGAGAAGATGTGAAGCTCCCTCTCATGAGCTCCTAAATACCACTGCGGTATCTTTGTTTCCTGGTAACAGTCCTGTAGATTTGGCAGACATGCGATGCAAACAAAACCCCACAGTAGAGCCAACGGGTATCAAAGCCTGGAAAGTCAATTATGCCACTACTTATACAGAATGGAAAAACAAGTTTTCTTTTATATATCAAACAACAAGAGACAACAAGTTAAGACAGTTCTCCTTTAGATTATTGCATAGAATTACAGTAACCAAAAATAGCTACTCAAATTTAGATTAACAGATGACGCAACCTGTATCTTTTGCCCTGACTCAGACTCAATAGAGCATACTTTCTTACATTGCATCAACTCGTGTTATTGCTGTTGACGATGGGAGGTCTACCAAAGGGAGTTTGTCTTGACCATTTTCAAGTTGCTTCTAACAAGTATACCTCTCGTGATGTCTTCTACTACCAGCACGAGTAAATGGCTTTTGACAGTAATGGCATCGATGTGACATAATTTGCACTTGGTCGACTTCTTGTGAAGTTGGGGTAAATTTGTAAGCGTACAGAAAGCATCAGTAACCACTACGGAAATAGAACAACTGGAGAACGTTGCGCTATACAACTGTTAATATCGTCAGAGCTGGCTACGCAGAAAATCTGCAGCTATTGCAGAAAATATGCAAAAATCTTTAGATATTGCAGAAAATCTGCAGGTACTACAGAAGATCTGCAGAAAAACTGCAGGTATTGCAGAAAATATGCAGAAAATATGGAGGTATTGCAGAAAATATGCAGAAAATATGGAGGTATTGCAGAAAATCTGCAGGTATTGCAGAAAATATGCAGAAAATATGGAGGTATTGCAGAAAATCTGCAGGTATTGCAGAAAATATGCAGAAAATATGGAGGTATTGCAGAAAATCTGCAGGTATTGCAGAAAATATGCAGAAAATATGGAGGTATCGCAGAAAATCTGCAGGTATTGCAGAAAATATGCAGAAAATCCGTAGATATGGCAAATGCATTCAAGTCTCTTGCTTTTGGTCAACATGTAAAGAAATCAACAGCAAAAAAATCGCTCTCCAATCTGGTTAAATTAAATGATAAAAAGTATCAGCAAAGCCATCAAACGAAGGGAAAAGATTCAGAAAGGTGAAATACCTACCTGGCTTCACACAAAAAGAAAAATCTGTCGAGATGCCATTACCGAGGAAAACGCACAAATCATTTTCGACTACTGGACTAATGTTGCCAGTCGACCAACAGGTGACAAAAAAGATGTAATGAAAAAATGAACATGGAATTCTGTGAGCTCCATCCGGAGGTTAAGATCAAGCAAAGAAAGTTTGAAAGCCTAAAGCCTTTCTTCATCAAACAAGCAAAGGAACGTGATCGTAAGTCGTGTCTGTGTCGAAAGCACGTGGAGACCAAGATCGTCTTTACAGAGTGCATGAAGTTCCGTAAGTCAACAAACAGGGTAACAAGCTCTGATGAGCAGAGCTCCATACCCATCCCTAAAACACTTACAGAGGCCGTCGAGATGTCACTCTGCCCCAAGGAAGAAGGAAAAGACTACCACAACTTGAAATGTGTACAGAGAGAATGTGAGAAATGTGGAGTTGAAAAGTTCCAGCTTCTCCCTGAAGAAACCAGCGAAGAGGGATCTGTGCGATGGTCCCGTTATGAATATGTGCCTACTGGAAAATATCTTCCAGATGGTCAAGAAAAGAAAAAAATTGCCCTTGACGATGAACCCAATACCATCAAAGAGCACATCTTGGTGATATCAGATGACCCTGGACAGGATCATGACAGCGTCCACAAAGTCCAGGAACTGATCCACAACTACCTGAAAGATGGCCTTAACTACAATGTAGTAAAGGTTCATGAATTCACTGATGGATGTGCGGCCCAGTATAAATCTAGGCACTGTCTTGGTGACCTATCTTGTTCCCTTGCAGATTTTGGCTTCCTCATACAGAGATCGTACTTTGAAACCTCACATGCCAAAGGTGAGCAAGATGCTGCTGGCTCACATATTAAACAGAAGGTCAGTCAGGCAGTGCTTCGGAGAACAGCCACAATATCAAATGCTGAAAGCATGCATGCATATTTGGAACAGAATTTCTCACTTCCCGTTGCATCCACCTTCAATTCTAGAACAAAGTCTGTGCAGCTGAGACGAAGAATCTTCTTCTTTGTACCATCCTCTGGAGAGACAGCAGTTAAAAGAAACAGACCTGGAAGACAGTTCAAAACGGTCAAGGGGATTTGCAAGTGGCATTGTGTGAAATCGTTACCCCAGCAAGAGAAGATAAAGGTGCGCTTTCGATCCTGTTACTGCACCAGCTGCATCATGGATGACGAAGACAACTGCCTGAATAAAGAGTGGCTGGATGACTGGAAGCAGGTGGACATTCTCAGGGAGTCTTCAGTTGCAACCACGAGACAAACCACAGAAACTCTTGCTCTGGACCATGAGACAGCAGCTCACATTGCAGATCTGGCTGCAGAGGGCAGCACTGTTGCCATTGCTGCATATGAAGACCAAGATTACGACTTCTATCTGTTAAAAGTCACATCTGAGGGTGTTGAGGAGCTAGAAGAACCTCTCACGGATGATTACTCTTGTCACTACCCTAATGGCAGTGCAGTGCTGAAGGGCCATTTCTTTTTGAGAGAGAGGTAGGTAAAGGTAAAGTCTGCATACGAGCCAAGTGGCCCATCAGGCCGGAGCTTATCCCGGTTTCCTTAGCATGAAGCGACTGAGAGTATTTTTACTCCCCCCTGAATGGGATGCTAGTCCATCGCAGGGTTACCCCCAGCATTAAATTCGCCGGTACCCATTTATACACCTGGGTGGAGAGGGGCACTGTGAGAGTAAAGTGTCTTGCCCAAGAACACAACACAATGTCCCAGGCTAGGGCTCGAACCCGGACCACTCGATCCGGAGACGAGCGCACTAACCATGAGGCCACCGCGCCTCCCACGCGAGAGAGAACTTACAGATATGAAATACACTCTTGACATCAATCGCCTTGCAGTGGTTTATGCTGCCACTGTGCGCCATATCTGCAGTGAACTTTCAGTGAAGAAAAGAAGGCAAACTAAGCCTTAATTTACAAGCTTTCTTTGGCTCAGCATGAGGAAATAATTTCTTCAATGTAGAAATTTAAAATACAAACTTCAAACTGAAAATAATGCTGAAAATATTGCTTACAATGTAAAAAATGACAAATCAGCCACGCCCGCAATGCATTGTGGGTATTTAAGGAAATGCAGTTTCTAGTGTATCAATGTACAATATTTACTGTAATTGTGTTGATATAGTCATTTTCCTTCAAAATACGTTAGAAAAAGCAAAGAAAACCAAAGAGCTGAAATTTGTTTAAAAATCCTTAATGTAACGCCCAATGGAGTGATGATTGAACTACTGATCTTAAGGAGGACTCTAGAACCTATATAAATTGATATCTTTGAAATCTACAACAATTAACAGGCCTGATACACAAAATTTTGCACCCTCCTTACATTTTTAAAGTTGTTTGTTGACTTGTGTAAGACAAAAAAGTCGTTAAACGATTCTTGGCAGGGTGGTTAATAGATCAATCATCTATCATATCCCAGATTCTTGACTTTAGTCATTGAATAGCTACGATTTGTAGTTTTGATTACATGACTGGTGAAAACCAAGAATTTTCTAAGCTCTGCTTAAAATTTGTCCTAAAACCACTTCCATGTATCAACTATAGAAAACTATCATGTTAAGCTATGAACACCTACTAGTGAGTTTACTGTTTAATTCAATACGTTGCTATCACTACAATCTACAGTGTCTAGAACATTGCATCAACAGCTGCATTGCCATCTTTGAACAGTTATAACTTCTTTGTTCTTGTACCTAAAACCTGAAAGTCAGCAAGACTTAAGATAGTGCCAAGTTAAACATTTTGATAATCATGTGGGAAAATCGTGGATGATTGACACCTGTCAATTTGAAGAAAACCTGTCAAGGGAAAGGCCACTTGCACTTTCCCTGAAACGACATTGCTGGATGGGTTTTTGATGCTTTTGTCTTTTGTGGGAAAATTACATTAATGTCACTGAAAAGAGTAAAATGAATCCCTCACCATGTAACTGTTTTCTTGTAACAGACTTAGTCCATGCTTGGGGGCGATTCCACATTACGGACATTACATTCAGAGAGCAAATTTTTGGAAATAACACTTCTTTTTACATAGTTCTCTTAAGCAATTTTTGTTTAAAATTTGTACAAATATTCATCACATGGTACTTAACTATCAGCATAAAAGAAACTTTGATTTCATTCTTAAAAGCTGTCAATATTTTTGTTTGAAACTCTGTTACGGACATTACAAAAAATCAATCTCCAATTTTACCTGTTGACATTGTCAGTGCTATTCCTGTGAATCAACATGCGAGACATAAATTCTCTAACAATAATAAGAATATGGCTGCTTCATAGTTTTATAAAATCCAGTTGTTTCCCTTATTCTGTTGTTAGTCTTTAAACTGGGGGTAAACAGTTGCCATTACGGACATTGCACAAAATTTGTTATGGACATTACACTTCAAACCGATTGTTTTTAAAAACGTCATTGTGGGTGTCCGCTTCAAAGACGGTGGACTGGATGTCATCTTTCTCTTTCTGTGCACATCTCCCGAGTCAGTCACCTTCTCTTTGTCCATATTCATTGCCGCATAAATAGCATGCACAAAGACAGGAACAAGGTTGTCCTTTCTTATAGCAGCCACATTTGGTCTGCCTCTTGCCAGTCACATTTGTGCAATACTTTCTTTCGACACCTTCTAGCTGGGATTTCTTCCTTGACGATTCGCCACAGCGACATGACAATTCCTCCTTCTTCTCCTCGCGGTTTCCGCAGTTGAGGCATTTACACTTGCTGTTACACTTGCTTTTGTTTAGGACAGCGGGATTTTTTTTCAATTGTTGCTTGGACGCAAAAGCACCGACTTCTGGAAGTTGCTTTCCGTCCACAGTTACAAGTAGTATTTTGCGTTCTTTCTTGTGGTTCAGATACATCTAAATAAAGAAAAAAGTCACTTCAAGTAATTCAATGCCTAAACCCAATGTTCCAATTTCCTCTAGTAATGAATTAATTACTGTACAAATTGCAACGAGAAAGACATAAAGTTATTCACTACCGTTTCTAACGAATAAACAAATCAATATTTGGAAACGTAGAACACTGAAAAGGCAATAGGGTCTCTATAGTGGTGAGGTATCGATAGACCCGGAGTAATTACAAAGTATGTGGTATAATTTCTTCAATGTATGACGATGATTGATCTACCGGTAGGTAACTGAAAAGTTTTCATTGTTTTACAAGCACTTTTAACAGCGGGCAACACGAAAAAACCGTGTTAGATACCTTATTACACGAAATTTGGGCTACACTTAAACATCAGCGAAGTTAATGATGTCTCTAAAAATCGCTAAACTAAAATGCACCAAAATGAAGTGTCGGTAAAATTAAATTGGCGCTAAATTAAAGTGAATAAAATATGAAATCCCGCCATGTTATTGTACAGTCGATAAAGACGTGTATCGGAAGTTTCGTGTACATTTCAGTCATAACACCCTCATAACTAAAATTGATTTTTCGAAAGTACTGATGTTACCTCGTTTTGCCTTGTCCAAATTAAGTTCAGAACGTTCTATGATTTTGATATCAAGTAAATGTTCTGTTTTGTGTATACCAAACTTTACCAGCCAACATTCCGGTTTTTACACACTTGGATTTATACAAAAATTCAGACAGTATGTGATATTAAAAAAAGGCAGAGAGCTGGGAGTGAACATTGGTAGTGAAAAATATCTTATAAAGGAACATTGCCATTGTCCATCTCTAGAAACTTCTAGTATTGAATTTTATTACATTAACACCTGTGAAATACCATGATTTATAATCACGATTACCTACTGAATCAGATGACATTGAGTCCTGCTACCCCTTAATCAAAACTATGACAAATATATAGAAACAACAAAAGCATGTAAAAACATAACAGGGTTGGTGACTTTTATTTCAGCGGAACGGCCAAAGGGAACAAACTTGACAGCATCACACAGGCATAACGTATTTTACTTTTCTTTTACACTCTCCAGTTATAAGCATGATGTTTACAGAGGCATACATGGGTGTATATATGAATACATGGGTTTTACTGGAGTATACATGGGTGAATATATTCTAAATACAGGGGTTTACATAGGGTATACATACAAATACAGGGGTGTACAGGAGTATACATGGGTATACATACAAATACAGGGGTGTACAGGAGTATACATGGGTATACATACAAATACAGGGGTGTACAGGAGTATACATGGGTATACATACAAATACAGGGGTGTACAGGAGTATACATGGGTATACATACAAATACAGGTGTGAACAGGAGTATACATGGGTGTACATTGCCGTATATGGTATGTCACATAATCTGGGTGACTATATGGTAGGAGACTATATGTGAACTACCATGAAGTATATGCTATGAAAGAGATATCTCGGCCAGTTGGTATCAGAAATGTTTGATTCTTTGCAGTAAGATTCTACTAAATGTGCCCCACAATATGAGCTTAATAGTTCTGTTACCATGGCAACATACTGGGTTTCAGACTCCCCTTTATTAACAGCTTTTCTGGACACCTTTGGCGTTCCATTTTGATATTTGCTAACAGCACTTCATATCCATGATCCAGCAAGCCTATCAATATATTAGCTTGACTTTGTGGCCTTGTTTAACATTTTTAAGCTGAAAATCACCAACATATTGAAATCAAGTGGGTGGGGAGTGGAAAAGAGGGAGTTGCCATGGGAACAGAATTTTTTATACTCATAGGTGTGTTTCCTGTAGAACTATAAGCCTGCCAAGTTTCAATGTTTTGCACTGGAAATTGGCCAAGATAGCTCTATTAATATACTCAATATGATATTGGGTTAAGTGTATGATCTCATCAGTCATGTCATTTGCATATTTAACCCATTTTCCATACTTAAATATCTCCAGAACTAATGCAGATATTTACAAACGGTAAACGGCGTTTTTATTCTTTCATGGAATACTATGTGATACTCTCGAAAAAACAAGAGGTAAAAATTTGATCATAGTACCACTTTAACTTTAACTTGACTGTTGCTTTTAATGCTTGCATATCACTTGGAGCATGACTTTGAACTTGAAGTTTTTAAAAAGCAGTTTCTAATGTGTAAACAAAACAATTTTTAGTTGCTGTTTAATGTAGAATTTGCACAAGTAACTACATCAGTATTACTTTGCGCAACCTCTAAATTTTAACTAATGGGTTCACTGACTGGCTGGTTCTTGTCTTGTCCAAGGTTAACAGAATCTGAAACACTTTGTGGGATTTGTG
>JAHPZR010017812.1:25000-28871 GCA_019787425.1 Platygyra sinensis
ACAGAAAGTGCAAAAAAGCATTTGTTTAGAAGAAACAGTTACAGGTTGATTTACTTTTAAACCTGGATTAGAGTTTACAGGCTTCCAAACAACCCAGCTCTGTTTTCAACTAATATTGAGCCCACAATTAATCAAAAACCAGTATTTGATCAGCAGTCAACTTTAATAAAACACTTCACCTCGACGAGCTATAAACTTGAGCCCACGATATGGTCTTGTGGTACTGGTCAGCAGGTGACTTGATTTGAAGTCCTTGGAGGGGAAGGCGCTCTCTGTTTCTGTGCTTCTGCACAGGGAGTGATGTGATCACCTGTGACTCGTTAAGAATTTGTTTCTCTTCATTGGAAGGGCTTCTTCACCATCTTGTCTCATAAACCTTTGTACTGCTGCAACATATCCATTTTCATTTCCACAATCCGCTCTTATAACACTTGTAGTTCTTCCAAGTTGCCGCACACAGTCACCAAAGTACTGAGTAATAACGGCAGGATCATTGTTGGTGTATCCGACATAAGCCATAAAATTCGCCTACTAAATCCATCGAGGGCTCCATGGATACAAAAACCAAACGGCTTCAATTTATCATAGCCATCTATGTGCCACAAATGATTGGTTATATCTTGCCTTCTTTTTAGTCTGTGTCTTGCTATTAACTCAACCTCTTCAGGATCAAGGATATTCAATAACTCATGAATGGTTTCTTTGCCAACAACAAGCTGGTGGTCTTTGACTAATTGTTGAGTCATCTGCCTGTATCCAATGTTATTACCGCTTCCTCTAAGTTCTTCTTCCTCAGCTTGAACAACTTCCCTTAAATCCCTGGCATTTCTTCTTCGTCCGAGTCCATTGTCTTTTAAAATCCTTTTTAACTGTCTAAGGCTTAAGTTGATTCCAGGACTGAATACAAGAAACAACAAAATCTCTGTATACTCCAGCCCAAGATGAAAATAGCTTTCAGTCAGGTCATCACATCTGATAGGGTATTCTTGCAATATAGGAATGTAGTTTGCAAGTCGAACACCATCACATGTGGACTTGGTCAAAGCAAATGTCAGAATTAGAGGCACCGCAAAAGCACTGGCCGTTTTGGAATCCGAATAAAGAGAAAAATTTATCGTTTTACAATGATATTAATCCGCAATGTTCAGAAAGTCCGAAGTAGTAACTAGTTTGGGGTCAGCAGCCTTGCACAAAAAGTCGGGAAAAAAGTCGGGGAAAAAAATGAGAACGCAGGAAAAAAGACAGAACGCATTCAGAACTTCAGGAGAGATTCAAAACTGAAAGTGTAATTTAATGGCACTTAATGGAATGCGTAGATACTTGGCCAGGACTTCCTTATACTTGGGGTTTTCCAATGAGAGCAGTTCCCGTTTGTCAACTTTGGTCACATTTACATCTAATGAAAACTGGTCTGTCACAGACTGCATCAACACTTGAACTCTTGCAAGACTCTCGTAGCCACGCCCACAAGCATTGCAATCTGACAAACACCTGAAGCTTTGGGTTCAGCTTTTGTTAGATTTGCAAAAGTCAACGATGTGTATGAATGGCTTGCACCACTGTCGAGAATGCCCAGAAATTTGTATCCTGCTACCTTGACGATTACTCCAGGTTGAGTAATAGCTGAATTCCCCAGTTGCAAAGTGGTCATCCGCGGCTCACATGCTTGCTGACAATCACAGATTGATGTGTAATGTTTTTTGGTACAATGACAACAAGATTGTTTGCTGTTACACTTGATTGCTCGGGGTTTTGGTCTGGTGCAGTTGAAACAGAGCTTCTTTGTCGCCAATATGTTTTTCCTTTCATCAAATGATGTCATGCGATGACACAAAACTTTTGCGCGTGGGGTCATCCCATGACACTTAAAAATTGCTTTTAACTGTGAACGATTTTTTTTCTTCTTAATTAAAAAAAGGAAAATTTGCAAGTTACCACTTAGTATTGAACTCGGAACCTCTATTTCCTGACATCCCTCTTATAGACATCTTAGTGGAGAAAGCGGAGAGGTTCCTCTCATGGTTAATAGTGTCTCAGTAACATTTCTATTCACCAGCAGTTCATATGTGTATAATTCCTCTATGAAATAAAGGCCATATTATATCAATAAAAGAAAGTTACAATGAAATGGTATTCATTAACCAGAGATGATGAGAAATCTGGGATTTGTTCACCTGAGTGTTAACGATAACAGCAATCTGGTCCTAAAACTTCCCAGATTTGTCATGAAACCAGAAAAATCCCGCCTAGTGTAAATGTAGTCTTGGAAGTTCCTCTCGTACAGTTTAATCCAATCCGAGTTATATAAAATCCATCTTAAGCACTAATTTAAAAAACTGTAAGGATCAAAACCACTACCAGAAGGGTCCAATTAACCCCCTACAGTAGAGCAAAAAAAATCCTACAAAGAGCTTGCCATTTTCAGAAAGATTGTCAACCACACGTAATGCATCATGATCCTCTTTGGAAGACGTCAACAGAACACAGACAGGCATGCTCGGCTGGAGTGGGGTGACCACGAATGGAGGACCAGCCCTTCTGCTTGTATCCAGTGGCACCTACTACACCGTTCACCTTGTGCACCAGCATCTTTGTAGAAAAATGTTTAAAAACAGGTTCACTGCAAATGTTTCGCATAAACAGATTAATATAATGGAGGTGTGCATATTGAGAATATTGTATTAACATTTCTATGCATGAAAAGCCCAACTACAACAAACCATGTGGACATCCAAATAAGTAACTCGTTGCAGGATTTGTGAAACTTTTAAGAGTTAATCTAGAACATTACTCAACAATCCATTGTATGTCAACTGAAGCAAAATTGACATACCTACAGAGGAGGCAGTAATGGTTGTCTGGCCCTTAAGAAATACACCATTTTAGAACAAAAGACACCTCAGTGAGAGAAAATAATTTGTTCCTGCACAAAAGTTGCCTCGGTACACAAAAATAATTTGTCAGTGCACAAAGTTGCTTTGATTCATGGATTAATGATATGCTTGAGAAGACAATGATGTGCTTGAGAAGATGATTGTAGTCTTCCCGATGGTGAATCAACTCATCATTATTATCTTTCTCTGGCTGATACAGATAGTGACTGAAATCTGCAAGATCTCTGTTATGGTGTTGCAGGTCAGCAATCATCTTCCCGAAGAGGTAGATGGCCATAATAGACTTTAAGACTTCGGTTGTTGTCTCAGGTCGTCATATAATTTTTACATTTATTTGCAACAACACTTTTCACTTGCCTTATTGCCAACTGCAAATACAAATGAGAATGAGGGTATATTACTGTTCACAAGGATGAGAAAGGAACATAAAAATGTCCAAATATATCAGCTTGGTACATCTCAGTTGCTTTAATAATAATAATAATAATAATAAAACTACTTATATAGTGCTTATCCAGTCCTGTTCTAAGCGCTTTGTACAAATAAGAGTACTATAGATAAAGGTGTTGTTAATTATTCTTAGTAAACAATTACTTGTGCCATAAAACGCACTCGCTGACTCATGCTCTTCGTCCTGTCTGGGACATTACCTTTGATCTCATATTCTTCTTTCGCACGTTGAGTCAGTCTAGGTGACTTTGCATTTAGCAGGTTGTCTTGATCTTCCTCCATGTCTCAGGTGTTATCCATTGTTTGTCTTTCTTCTTTCTGAAGCCCAAGACACTCTGCTGTCTTAGTCCACCCTTATAATATTATCCCATGTTTCAGCAATGTCCTGGTCTACACCATCTTCTGTTTCAAGGGCATTAAAGTGGTTCCTGAGCTCAATGGTAAATTCTTGTTTAACCTCGGGTGCAGGAAGTTTGTTAACATCAAAAATTTCATGCCGCTGTTAAATGGTAGGTGTTGCTCGTAAT
>JAHPZR010017814.1:0-2500 GCA_019787425.1 Platygyra sinensis
TGAACAAAACGACGCAAAGTTTCATCGTTTAAAAGCAGATCTAAGTCGAAAAGCTCAGACAGTTTCTCCGCCATCGTGATTTTGGCACTTTTGATTATGCAAACCATACTAACTATGTGCAAACTCACTAATTTATTACACCCAGGATTTCAGGGTGTAAGATGGGCACGTGACCAGCCGATGCCAGGGCCTTTTCCCGCCCCGCCCCCTAAGCCAGGGAAAAGGCCCTGGGAACGAGGTTGACCTGGAATAGCAAATTATCTATCTTGATTTTTTTCCATGACAAAAAATATGTGTGTAAAAGGGTGTAAGTGCACCCAATAACCTTCATTTGGCGCAAAAGTATGCTAGGATATTTCTCCATAGATATTATCTGTTCTTCAAAGTTCAAAACAGATAATGTTCGCGGACAAACATACGGGCATATTTTCGCACCACATAGAGGTTATTGTTTATATAGTGCAAAATTCAGAGTACAAGCGTGCAGCCACCTAATGTGCGTAGAGAAGACAAAAATCATGGAAAAGAAGCCTGGCAACGAAACCAGGACAAAACTAGGGAGAAACAAGCTTGTATACGACTCTGAGCGACAAACCGCAAGAAAACGTCAAGCTATACTAATTCGAGTCTCCATATACTGGACCTGCTGCGGAACGCGGTTAGTTCAGTTAAAGGAGTCATGAACGACGCAACCAGCATGAACAGACGAGAAATTGGTCATCCAGCATAGGCTACAACACGCGAGGTTACGAAGCGAAGGATTCTTACGCGAAATAAGGCTGAGATGAGCGAATGTAGAAGCTATGTAGAAATCTTACTTACAATCGCTGAGTAAGGGCCGGGACTGGTGTGAAAAGATTGAAATACAATAAACTACCAAACAGAAGAAAAATAGTAATACAGTATTATTTCAAATTAATTGTATTTTACAAATTTACCGTTTACATGGAAAAAATGTGAACCTTTTCGTCTATAAATGTACACTGAAGCATGCAGAAACAGTCCACATGAAAACGACACAAGGAATCCTAAAGAAGATCCTCATAGGTCTATTAAAACTTCACTGAGATATCATCTTAATTTCAGGCCACTTCTCAGCCATTAGTAAATTTTGCGGATCTCAGGTCTCAGCTATCACTTCAAAAACGTGCATTTCTCAGCTGACAGAGAACATTTTGACCAAGTCTCGGCTACCAACTTAACCCCAGCAAGACCCTCCCTGGACGTTATTCAAAAGAGGACGCCTAGGCACGAGGCTGACATTGGCCCCGAGTAAATGACTTCAGTTCATGTTAAATTAGTAATTAATAAATTTAATGTAAATGTTTATCCTGTCTACGAGATCACAAAAATGTCTCCGCTAGGTTACGTAGCCTCCGTAGTAAACTTTCGCCTACGACAGAAGAGCTTTGCTTTCTCCTCATTCTGACCGCACCAACCCCATCTCCGTTCTCGCACAACTGTGAACAAGAAGACGATTTATTTTTTTTGTTTTCGACTTTTGTTTTCGTTTCCGTTTTCGCTCCAGTTTTCGCACGACCGACAGGCGCGAAACTCTTCGCACGTATAGGAATGCTTGCTACGCAGGCTACCATTTACGAATATAAAAACTTTGCAGAACGCGTTCACATGAACACGAGTTTCATACGATTGTTGTCTTAACATTACGTGTAGACGGGATGGGTTAACAATACAACTTCATTTCTCTACGCTAGCCACACACAACAAAAGCTGGTTTCCAGGCGGGGCATAGGTAAACACGTTACGATAAAGTATATATGTGATTTAAGATAATTGATTAAAGATAAAAAATGTATATATATAATACAGTGCAAGATTGTGTTTGAAATCCGAAAGCGATTGTGCGGTCTTCGCCTCATAGGAAGATTGTTCCAGAGCATTACACCACTACCAGTTTAAAGCTGCGCTTCAGAAAAAAAATGTGTATGGCTTTAGAAGTGCTAGATCAGTCTCGATATTCCTAAGATTGCAATTTATGTTAGTAACATATGTGTTTACAGAAGTAACCGCATACTTTGGGAGGTAGCCTTAGTAAAACAACACTCCATTTCCACACGAAATTCGTGTTTATATCAAAGCATTGTTTCTTTTAGAGACACTTCTAATCGAGTGTTGAGAGTAATGCGCAATTGCTCTGGTGTTACTCTTCTACGCTCTGTGATTGGTCAAAAAATATCTCGCATCACCTATCTAACCGACCAGATGTAAGACCAAATGCAATAGCAACTTGGTAACATGCGCTTTCCCGCGCTTTTCCGGGACTTAGTTCCAGTCACGTGTACTCTGCACTGAACATCCTTGATTAGTCCTGGTTACTTAACTTGTGGTGTAATTACATGGGGCGTAAGCCTCAAATATTGATTTACTTGAACTAATGAAGATTCTAATCATTTAAAAATGTCCTCGAGTCTACTTCAACATGCATTCCCTAAAAATGCACTTAATCCGAGTAAAATTTGGAACTAATAGCTACTGGCAC
>JAHPZR010017814.1:7500-23739 GCA_019787425.1 Platygyra sinensis
TTTAACTCGAGAATGACCGAAGAGCA
Source organism: Platygyra sinensis (assembly GCA_019787425.1). Lineage (NCBI taxonomy): Eukaryota > Metazoa > Cnidaria > Anthozoa > Scleractinia > Merulinidae > Platygyra > Platygyra sinensis. The sequence goes on from JAHPZR010017814.1 coordinate 7,527, forward strand.
GTCGAAACGACGTTGGCTTTTGCCAGTATTTTTTTACCGTTGATTGTTTTAGAACGCTAAGACTACTTTTGAACGCTTCATTTTAATAACTAGTTAATTAAGAATTTTACAAACAGTGGCGGATCTAGGGGAGCCCCGCCCCTCCCCCCCACCCTTATTTTGGGTGAAAAAAGAAGAAATGACCGAAGGAAGAAAGGACGGCTGTGCAAGTAGAATAAAACTGGGCCCCCTCCTTGACTTGAAGTCTGGATCCGCCACTTACAAAGTACTTTCAAACAAAGAATTAATAATGTTTACCAGCCATGCAGTTGCTAGTCGCGAAGTGATGCAATGAACGAAAAACGTGCTTCATATAACCCTTATCTAATTATACCTGGTAAATAGATAAATGTGCTACGTAACACAAGAGTTTTCTGCTAGAAATAAAAGAACACAATATAATTGTTACCTTCCAAATTTTTCCCATCGTGTTCATCAGCTTTAAGCTATAGGATACAAAAACGGAGAAAATCTTCAGTTACCAAAAATACTACAAGCATCTTTAGTTACGCCAAAGCACTACAAACTTCCAATTTTGAAGGCCTGTAGCGACCGGAAAATTATTGCGCTACATAAGTCTATCGTTGCGTTTGATTATCACGTGCACTGTGCGCGTGATTGCTGAACTTTAAAGTGCACGACTCGAAAAATAAGTTCTTTCAAATCTACGCTCATTTAAAAGGCTTTTCAAAATAGAGTAAAATGGCGTTTTTCTTTTTGTGATATCTTTTTTGTTCCAGAGATATTCAAGTTTTCCTATTATGAAAATTTTGTCACTGAAGACGTCATCGGTTGTGCAAGTAGTACAGTGGTGTGACACAAAATTAAGAATATCTCTGCCAGTAGTAAAGCAATGCATTTGAAAATTGGCAGGGATGTTGCACCCTGTGAAATAGACTAGATGGTACACATTTTGATGCTGCTATGGCAACATGTTCGGTTCCAATCCACTGCCTATCCAAAATTAAATATTACCAAGTTTGGCTTTATGTCCAATGGTATTCCTCTACTGCCATATTGTAAACGTCATTTTGCGACAACAATCTCTTTATTACTTACCTGATTTCTTTGAGGCAACAACCATGGTGCAAACTTCTCGGTCTGAACTCTCTTGTTCCGTGCAACAGCAGACTTGGAGCAAGAAGGAGTCATTACATTGCATAGTTGATACTCAGACCAGAAGTGTAGACACTCCTCTTGTTCGCATCCTTTAGCACGATGCGTGCGACAGTAGTTAACTGAACTTCCTTGACAACAGACTGGACAGATGAAACTGACTTCATACTTCACATTCTTTAACCAACGGAATTCATTGCGCATGGACTCGAGTATCAATCCAAGCTGCCTGCGCACTTCACGAGCACACGTGTTCCAGCTGGAATCTGCAGACAAAGAAAGCTTTGATGGTAGAATGTCTACCAAATCATTACTTGAATTTCCTTTGTGAACAACAACTTCAATGGAAAGGGAGTGGCACAGGAAGACTACAGAACAGTTTTCGTCCTCAGAGGTGTAAAATCTCGCAAAATTGTGATACAACTGAGGGTCCACTGGCCTCATACGTTCGTCTTCAGCCCACTGAAAGAACTGCAGCACCAGTCGGGGAAACAAGCCAGGCGGAACATGACCAGTTTCAAATTTGAGAAAAAGAGAAGGTATCTGTGCCGATTTAATCAGCTCTACGATGTCCTCAGGAGGATGAGACAATAACATTGATGGAACTAGGTACTGCTTACTACATGACTCATCAGAAGAAGGCAAAGGACAAAGCAGGCTGAACTTTTCCATGATTGCAATGAGACTCTCCGGGGTGTCTTTGTTGTCAAATAAAGGTCCCCAAACATGGTCTAAAAGTTTTTCCTCCAGGATCCCTTCTTCCTCGAGCTTGCACCAATGTTTTTTGAATTTCTTCTCTTTTCCGTGATAGGCCCTAATTGTTATTACTTCCTTGAACACGTCAATCAACCACTGAGGGTCCAAGACCACCAATCTGTTCAGCTCTGGAGTGTCAGCAAAGTGAATCAGTATTCTCTGGTCATGCAGAAAATTCAGCAGGGTATGGAATTGATCATCGTCAACGATATTACATACTTCACATGCAACTTGCTTTGCACGGTCAAGAGGAATGTATTTTTGGCCATCTTCTTTCATGACTTGAAGTGCCCTCTCGTATCTCAACCACTTGATTGGAAAGGCTTCCTTCATCTGTGGTAATTCCTTAGCAACGTCAAGAACTTCCTTACGCAAGCGCACGACTTCTGAACACTCGGATCCATTGCCAGACTTGGTGTTATCCACAACAAAGACATCGTGATATAAGTGGGTTTCGTATGGTTTGGTCTGGAGAGAACCAAACACCTCGTGGGCCAGGGTAGCAGAATCACCACCACCATAAGGCATATCAGCATGAGTACACACTAAGAAAACTGGGGGAAGCCTGTCTGGCAATATTTCAGATTTGGGACCTGGTTGGTCACATACATCGTCAGTGGCTAGGGAAGCTACAGAGGACATCCAAAAGTCAAGATAATCCAAATTAGTTCTAAGATCAAAGCTGTCCTCGTATTTTGTAAACAATCCTTGTTTCATAACTGATTTGGCTCTTTCGTGTGGATTTCGGCTGAGATCATTAACTAAAAGATAGATCGCTCTTGGAGTAAGAAAGAGTGGATGTGTTGCATAGTATACCGATTGTCCACCAAAATCCCACAACACTGAATATAGGTCGCCTTTGTCTTCCACCTTATCAACTTCTCGCAGCAACATTTCAATCATAGTTGCTATATCGTCTGGCAAACCAGTTGTGCGATCAGTGCTAGCCTCTGAATCGCTGAGTATCTGAACACGAGAAGAATTACTAGTTCGGGCGTCTTTTGAAACTTCAGATAAATTAACGTTATCAACATTAGCAGCATTAGTCTCAACTGACGTAGATGAAGCCGAAAGTGTTGAGAAATCCTGTTTAAACTCTGGATCACTTTCCTTAGATTTCCTTTCTTTTTGCCTCAAATGTTCGACAGTCAGTCGGGCTGCATGGTGTTCATAGGAATACGATGTCTCGGAAGTCGTTCCGTGGTCTTTCTCTCCCGTTTTCCAAATTTCAGTTGAAACTTTGAAATGAGAAGGATCAACATCGATTCCCACTGTGCTGTCTTCATCTGAGTTGAACGGTTTTCCCCTGAGTGAATTCTTTAGGCTAGTCTTTCCTGAGCGGTCCTGTCCAATCAACATGATTGGCACCCTCTTGTTGAACGTTTTCCCTTCAGAAAGGGCCTTGTTGTAGGCTTCCAAAGCCAAAGGTCCCCTTGCAAGAATCTCTGGGGGCAATACTGTAAAAGAGAATTTATTGCGTGAACGCACCCATTATACAAAAACTATCAGTGCATTGGTCGATTACAAACTTGTAGAAGAATGAATTTTAAGCCAATGGACACGTTCCTAAATACAATATCAGTGGTTATGTGTTGACCACACAGACAAACAGACCTTGTACGGATTACACATATTTTAGAACACTACTCCGAACACTTTCAAACGACTTTCCGGATTTCTTCATGTTTTGCCAGGAGAAACCTTTGGTGAACTATTTTCGAAAATAAGTCTAAGACTTGCCTGAGAGTTTTTGATTTTGAGAAATCCAACAAAAAAGTAGAATTGCGGTTTTCGTGCTGCGGCCGCCATAAATTCAGCCGAAAACTTGGACATATTCACATCACTCTCAGAGAAAGACGGCTTGGTCAATCAAAATGATCTTTTACATGTATGTTTGGTATCATAATTACAACACAAAGATGTAAAAATATTGCCAAGAACTGCATTTTCACTTCAGGTTAGAAGCGCCCGAAGATTCCTAGTTTTTGCACATTTGAAAAAATCCTAAAAATAGGCATTTTTGAAGGCAACTTTCGTACCTTGGTACATAGAAATTGCAAGTGAAAAATACATTTTTGCAAAGCCCTATTATTGTGCTTTACAACATATAAAAAATTCAGCTTGGGCAATTGAAAAGCTGTATAGAAAACATGTGTAAGAAAGGGCTTTTTACGCGTAATTTACACTACAATTGCGAGCGTCACGCAAGCACAATTTTACCCATGGTTTATAGACGAAATTCAAGGCTCAAAAAATCATCTGGTACATGGTTTCTCACCCTACGAGACTACACCCAGAGAAAGATCAATCATTTTAATTACACATTGGCCGAAAAAAAGGGTAAATAAAACGGCGAATTCTGAGAATATTTTCATAACATGTCACTTGAGTAGTATGGGCGACCCTTTGACCTTTCATGTCATTCGGAAAGCAACACCCGGCAGCTCTTAATTTTGCTTTCGTTCGTCGGAATAGACGTTCTTTTTGTTTCGAATGCTTTGCTATAAACATATCCTCAAGTAGAAGAAGTTAGGCTTTTGAATTTAGAGCCATCTGCTCCCGGTACAAAAAGAACAACTGGAGTATTTTTGAAATATGACCCACTTCGCATTTAGACGGTTACGATAAGGCCGAAGTTGATCGCCGAATTACACATTTAATTCGCTTTTTGAAAACGGCAGTATTAATGAGGAAGCAACGATCAAATAATCTAATTAATGCTCAGGAATTATTATTTCTTACCACAGAGTGTTTCCTGACAGGAACGGCAGTTTTAGCAAAACACAGAGCGAGAGCACCCCGCTATGTCGCACGTGAAAGTAACCTTACGTCGCGAGTACGAAATTGGAGGTTGAAAGGAGCGCGGCGGGGGAAGGGTGGGGAAGGACAGCAGTGAACTAATGGTTTCTCGTACTGCAATTACACATTTTGACTGGCGAGTGCACGGGTGCTCTACAATATGCCAAACTGACCGGTCACAGATCGGTGGGAATACCCGACGAAAATGGAACGACATTGTATCCTCGACTCTCGACCCTCCACAATTAGATACACTCTCCCTAATAAGGGCAAAGAATCGGTTTGGGCGACGAATTTCGGGATATTCCAACGGAAATTAAATAAGTGGATCACCTCCGGAGGTGACCCCTAATATTCCAGTCATAAGAAACCGAAACGGGCCTTTCGACCGAAACTGATTTCCGAAATCTTTGGGAAAATGGAAAGCGGCCCCATTTTTAGGATGTGTATTAAACAAGCAGCTTAAAAACGGTTTGTATAACTCAGGATCTGTTATATCCAGGATCAAAGAAGTAGATTGTCATGTTTTGCTGCGTTAGTTGAACTCGATGATTTAATTAAGATGATTAATTAAGATCATCTAGGGCGACATCGTCCGATCTTGAGCAACTGGAAGGCCAAGAAAAAGTCAAGGGAAATAAATCGACAATTCCGTTGATGGAAAAGACGTTGTGATGCGATGGAAAAGATCAATTTAACCCCCCCCCCCCCCCCCCCCCCCACCGTTCCCGCTTTCAGAGAAGAACTCCCTGTAAAAGACTGAGATGCTCTACCCGAAAAAGATGTAGCAAGTTTCTGAAAAAAGGATGCCGTCTGCCGACTTTAGGTATGTTAAAGGACAGCACCTTTCATGGATGTTTTATGAAAGAGTTATCCAGTCAGTCAAAAGAACAAATAGCGAATCAAAGGGTAAGCGTTTAGAAGTCGGTTGCTATGAAACTTCCCTCGCATTCCTCCTGCCCTCTCCTTATCCCGAGCAGGTGAAGAGTGACTGGCAGTGCATTAGAAAAACACCAAAAAAAAAAAAAAACCTGGTTCAATGAAGCTGAAAGGAAGTAAACGGAGGAAAATTTTAATCTCATGTTCGGTTTGTTCTAGAAATTACTAGCAAAATGACCAGGTGTTCAGTTCGGGCAACGCAGAGTACAAACGTCGAGCTAGCGGAGTAATATGCTTGCTTGATCCAATCAATTATATACAAAATCTTTACATGCGCAGACAGTTTCAAAGTTCTTGTAAAAGACACATGGTAAAAATGCACTCGCCAGCCTGTTCAATGCTCCCAAACCCCACCTACTATACTTCCCGACTACCGCTACGTTACGTTACTGTCACGTGCGACATGGCTCAGTGCTTTTGCTCTGTGTTTTGCAAAAACTGCCGTGGTTTCTTGTCAGGAAAACTCACCAAGGTAAGGAAAATTCCTAGGCATTAAGTACATCATTTGGTTGTTGCGTCCTTGTTAGTACCGCGTTTTCTAAAACCGAATTTTAATGTGTAGTTCGGCGATCAACTGCAGCTTATCCGTAACCGTCTATAAAATGCTAAACAGGTCAAATCTCAAAAATAATCGAGCTGCGTTCCTTTTAGCAAATCCGGATTCGGATTACAAAATCGAGATTTTAGGGATTCAGTGTACAAAATGAAACACGAAATCCGAAGTACGATTTTTCTTGCCGATTCCCGCCTCGTCCCTAGTCCTCCTGCCTCGTCTCTAGTGTTCCGCGGATATTGAAAACAAAATGGCGGGCATTCGAAGGCTGGCAATTTTCAATGCTTTACTTGATTTAGTCGACGACGATGGATACCAGCTCGCAGAATCTATTGACGACGGCATTTTTCTGTTGATGTCAGTGCCGAACAAAAACAAAGAAAGGCAACCAGCTGTTAGAATTATTGGCTATGCCGAGCAAGTTGTCCCTAGTTACACAGATTCAGTTTTCCGATCTCATTTTCGCCTGTCAAGACAAAGTGCAGAAACGGTGACCAGGCTGCTTGGAGCTTGCCCTGGAATACCAACAGTGCACAGGAGAGGAAGACCACCAGTTAGTGTAGAAAAACAATTACTTTTAACTCTCTGGGTGCTGGGTAATCCAGAGTGTTTACGATCGGTGTCTGATCGCTTTAATGTCACAAAATCTTCAGTATACCGCATTGTGAGGAGAGTTTGCAGTGCACTTGTCGACAATTGTGCGAAGACCTTCATTCGATGGCCACAAGGAGAACGAGCTGTAGAAATCATGCAGAAGTTTGAGCAAAATAACGGTTTGCCTCGGTGTCTTGGCATTGTCGATGGGACACATATTCCCATCAAGGCCCCCAGAGTGCATCCCGAACAGTATGTTAATCGTAAAAAATTCCACTCCCTTCAGCTGCAAGCTGTTTGCGACTGTGACAGACTTTTTACGGATGTGTACTGTGCATTCCCAGGGTCAGTGCACGACGCACGTGTTTTGCGAAATTCTCCGTTGTATAAATCCTCGGAAAACCATGAAAGTGACATGTTTCCTGGGGATTCATACATCATTGGTGATAGGGCCTACCCACTAAAAACTTGGCTTATAACTGGTTTTAAAGACAATGGTAGACTGAGTAGAGAGCAGAATCGTTTTAACTTTGTTCTCTCCAGCAAACGAATAAAGGTGGAGCACACTATTGGTCTCTTGAAGGGGAGGTTTCGTAAACTTAAGGTTTTTATGGATCTTGATTTAGTTGAAGACATTCCACTCATAGTCATTGCTGCATGTGTTCTGCACAATTTCTGCATGTTGAACGAAGATGATGTAGATGATTTTCTAGATCCACAGCATGAGAATGAAATCAATGACTTTGAGAACATTTTTGGAGATCCCGAGGAGGCTGTGCAGAAGAGAGCGGAGATCATGGAAATGGTGTGTTAATAATTATATCCTGGCAATATTTTTGGGACTTTGACAACTGGCCGCTTACAGGGGAGTGGCTGCTTAATGGGTGGCCGTTAAATACAGGTTCTAATGTAAGCACTAGACATATGTTGTGATATATTGCAGAGATATAAATAGCAAGAGTGCAATTTCAAATAAATATTTATGGTTGTACAGGAGAATTTCAATATAGCCTCCATCCGTTTGCACCAGCCCTCCCTCCCTTAATATGATTGATCCCTTACGAGTCAACAATTTCATTGTCACTCTCCACTCTTTACATGACCCACAGTGGGAATAGAGAAAAATAAGCTTGAACGTGTGAAATTGCAACAGCCTTGCAAATACTAATGTATACTACAACATCCCTAAATGCTCCACTCATGTTCAAAGCAAGACAATTAATTATTTTAATTTATTTGTTTCAAATGAGCTCAAAGTCTTACTTGTTTAGTTGTGAGAAAATAGAATCTAGTTAAATGGGAACAAATTTCAGATCTGAAGCAAAAAACTGAACTAAAGATTATTAAGTACAAATGTGTTGTGTACAATAAATAATGCTAACAGGGTGCCCCTTTTTTTCCAAAAGTAGCCTCTACTTAGAAATTTCATTCTCATATAGGTCCAACAGACGGTCAAAACGTCTCATTTTATCATTGTGCATTTCTTCACACTTCCGCATTCGCTCCTCCTCCTCCTTTTTCATTTCTTCTTGATATTCTCTCATGACCTCTATAACATCTACTTTCCTTTTCTTTTCGTTTTTTCCTTTTTTTTCTTTAGGCTTTGCCCCCTCTTCATTTTCTTTTGTTGGATATTCTGCCAATGTTTTTGATGGAGAAGGTTTTTTATTCCCTTCCATACTAGAGCATTCTGAGACTGGGGTCACAAATGGGCTTAGAGCAAAAATTTCTTCCATTTCCTCATAATAAGAGCAGGTTTTATGCTCGTTACCTGTTTGGTTATTATGGTCTACTGTCTTTGTGTATTTTTGCTTTAAGTTTTTAAATTTGACTTCGCATTTTGTTGAGGAATAGTTGTAACCCTGCCGGATCATTTTTTGTGAGATTTCTTCCCACACCATTCTCTTTTTCTGTTTTGGATCCCTCAAGTCGTCTTGGTGCTCTTTATACAACTGAAGAAGACAGAGTACTTCTTCACGGATCCACTTTCCAGTGGACGTACGTTCGGCTTTTGGAGTGCTAGTTGTCAGTATTCCTATGGTGCTTGCATCAAGGGTTGAATATGAGTTATCTAAGGTAGAAAAAAGAAAACTTAATGGTAAACAATTTTAAATAGGTTACTCACGCGCTTATGGAGACATGACCAGACATCGCCAAAGCCGTGTTCATGTAAAGTTATTTAAGGTAGGTTTTACTACTTGTATGAGAAAAGACTGAGAATATTCACTCTAAATCGAAATCGTAAATGAGAAAACAGTCAAATAATTTCAGCGAGTTAGCTTCTTTCAAATTGTTTTGAGATTCGATCGATAGTTCATACCACGCATATGCATAGTTTGGAATCTGGCCTGTCTTCTAGTTTATTGGAAAACAAATTCAAAGGGCTATATATTCACAATGCGTTGAACTTCAGGCAAAATTTTAAGCGTAACGTAATCCAATAATAATAATAAGCTCTCGCTGTTGAGCTTAATTTAGAAATGAATTTTACACTTACGATTTCAAAACAAACAATGAGAAAATGGAATCTACTTTGGTAGCAACTAACATCTATACATAAGACTTACGAATTTTCAATTCTAACTCCTGTAATTCCTCTAGCTCTTGTTCGCATGTACGGCTACAGCATGTTTCTGTACTGGAATAAAAAGCACATGCACCATTTCCAAGCTCGTACAATCCGGGACCACGTCCAGAAAATTCCTTTAAACATCTTGGATTTTCGCATGTCATAATTTCTGTACCACCTGGTGTCATGTATGAGGAACCTGCACGACGAGATGCATTATGTTATTTCCCGGGACTGAATAAATGAATGACGAGCCAATTTCACTAATTAAGACCAATTTCATTTCTATCCCACGGAAATATTCGTTTGAAAACAAACTCAAACAACAGCACAACACGTACCTGTGGAGTTCGATCCGTTGGACGCCATGATGAATTCCCAAGGAGCATTGCGCGTCAGCGCGATGAAATGGATAAAGGAACGGGGAATCCGAATCCGGATTGAAATTGAATCCAAAAAATCCACTATTGGAGGTGGATTCCTTGGATTCGAATCGTATTTCAGATTCGGATAAATGGAACGGTGAAACAAAAATCGGATTGTGTGAATCCGAATCCGGATTTGCTAAAAGGAACGCACCCTAAATATATTGCCGGTGGATGCCTCAAAATCCAAAAGCCCAACTTCTTCTTCATTAGGATATGTTAGCATAGGAAACGACAGCAAAAACACGCGTATTCCGACGAATGAAAGTCAAGTTAAGCCCTGCCGTGTTTCGATTTTCGAATGTCATGGTAGGTCAAAGGGTCGCCCATGGTACTCAGTGACATGTTTTGAGAATATTCTCAGAATTCGCCGTTTTTTTTCCGACGATGTGTAGTTGAAATTTTTTATCTTCTCTGGAGTGTAGTCTCGTAGGGTGAAACCGTGTACCAGAGTGATTTTTTGAGCCTTGAATTTCATCTATAACACGGGTTAAAATTGTGCTTGCGTGACGCTTGCAATTGTAGTGTAAATTACGCGTAAAAAGCCTTTTCTTACACATGTTTTTCTATACAGCTTTTCAATTGCCCAAGCTGAATTTTTTATATGTTGTAAAGCAATAATAGGGCTTTGCAAAAATGTATTTTTCACTTGCAATTTCTATGTACCAAGGTACGAAAGTTGCCTTCAAAAATGCCCTTATTTTAGGATTTTTTCAAAGTGTAAAAACTAGGAATCTTCGGGCGCTTCTAACCAGGAGTGAAAATACAGTTCTTGGCAATATTTTTACCTCTTTGTGTTGTAATTATGATACCAAACATACATGTAAAAGATCATTTTGACTGACCAAGCCGTCTTTCTCTGAGAGTGATGTGAATATGTCCAAGTTTTCGGCTGAATTTATGGCGGCCGCAGCACAAAAACCGCAAATCTACTTTTTGTTGGATTTCTCAAAATCAAAAACTCTCAGGTAAGTTTTAGTCTTATTTTCGAAAATAGTTTACCAAAGGGTTTCTCCTGGCAAAATATGAAGAAATCCGTAATTTCAGTTTTGAAAATTAATTCTTGATATTTACAGTCCCTGGTCTTAAATAACATGAAAGAGGTTTTTAGTTAATAATGGCGAAGTAACTCAGGATTCTATTCAACGGGGTCTTTTGGATTCGGGTTTAGTAACTCTCACCTCACAAGCTAAAGGAAGGAACAAGTAAATGGAATAAATGACATGGATTTTCTTATATATTGGTCTTTTTTAGAACTATTAAAACGACATGGACGCCTGATTGAAGTTAGATAGTTCAGAAAGACTTTGATTTTATTTTGTGTTGCATCTGGCTTTTATCTACTTATTTTCCCTAGTGGTTTACCAGTTACTAGCAATGAAGATCTGATTCCCTTTACTAGTATTGTTGTAGCACTTAAGAATTTAATGTCGCATGTATTTCAATTATGTATAAACTAGCCCAATTACTCAGTATCTCCTTTTTACACCTGTAATATATTTAATTCTTTGTATGTGATCCTGTTTTGATTATCTGTGTAATTGAATTTGACTAAATAAATAAATAAACAAATTTGCTGAATGGTTTTCAACTATCGCGAAACTGATTAACGCTGCTTCGCGCTCAATGTCCGCGCTACCTGTACTATTTTTCTTCACAAATGAACACATGATGTATTGATGGTTTTACTCTTTTATTACAAAGGTATGTTAGAAAAGAAAACAATGGAAAGAACCCAGCAGTTCTCAGCTTTTGTTTGTTACCGAAAGAACCCAGTTAAATGCAGCGCATGCGAAGTAAGCTGAAAATATTGCCATTGAGTGAAAAATTGACTTTCGGAGATACGCCTATTTCTCGAGAACCACTCATAAGAATTTTACGACATTTGACAAGAAAATACTTTAGGAAATAAGTAACTGGAGGATTGAAGAAAACTGAACTGTAATAAAGTAAATTCAAGATATGGCAGTGAACCTTCAACGAGGGATAATAAATTAGAGATCTGTTTGTTAAATTATTATTAAAATACCGCTAATTTGTAAGTATCGTTACAAGCTTGCTGCATGCAAATTATAAAGAAAATCTAATGACTAGATTTTCTGCAAACAAAACCAATTGTAAACGCCTGTTTATATTTACTCAGGTTGCCATGGCAACGGCACATACGTCAGCTTAATTATCAAAAAGTTGAAGTTTGTGTTGTTAACTTGCTTGCTGCCATTTTTGGGGACCAAAGGGTCAAGGGTTTTAGAGGAAAAGGTAAATGAAACAGCTTGAATACACGTACCTCGTGCTATGCGAATTTTTACTGCAGACCTTTGATTTAGGACTTTGACTGCGTTACTACATGTACATTATGTGCCACAAAGTTATATCATTTTGCGTTGAATGCTTTAATACATTTTGCGGCATAACAACGACCTTGAAAGATCGCGACACAGAAAAAATTGGACCGACGCGAAGCTCGATAAAATTAATGTTCGAGTTCCCTGATCAGGGAGTGAAAAGGTTGTTTACCTGATACCGTAACCTTTCTGGAAATTGCAGACTTGGGTTTATCTTTTTAAGTCTCTCCTACAACTCACCTTCATTATTGGTCTTTTGTTCCAACAAGGCCGTCAAGGTGTCCAGTGTTTCCTTAATGTCTAAATTACAGTAAAGCATTTGATTCAGTTTCATTAAACTGCCTATTGAGGGAACTGTATAGCACTGGTATAAGAGGGAAATTGCTATCTTGGTTTGAAAGCTATTTGACAGATCGCTTTCATATGACTGTTGTTAATGGTCAGGCATCTTCATTGTTACCTTTTCATCCGGTGTATCTCAGGGGTCTATCCTGGGACCATTGCTGTTTATAATATACAGCTGTTTCGAGAAAGGTTGTCCAAAAGAAGCATAAAAGCGTACGCGACAATGCCGAAAGGTATTATGGTAAACTGTCAGTTTGAGTCAACGAAAACATGACGGCAATGCTATCGAAAACGTCAGCTAGAAATACATGCTCACGCTTTTAAAATGACATTGAGATATAAGGAAGTGTTATCGACTTATTGACAATGGTGCTGACGCAGTTCAACTACAAAGAGACTTATCAAGTTTAATTGGTTGGTCATCTGAGCATTTCATGAAATTCAACGCTGATAGTTGCAAGGACCTTGTCATGATAAAGAAAAACAATGTTATGCACACATCATATAATCTGAATGGGTCGCAGGTTGCAGTTGTTTCAATTGAGAAAGATCTTGGCGTTCATGTTTCTTTGCGTTTATCATGGAACAATCATATTGACTTAATTATGAGTAAAGCAAATAAGATGCTTGGTATTATCGACAGAACATGCACCACTGATCGTGACTGAAGAACTTTATTGACTCTGTATAAATCGTTGGTACAACTGCAGTTGGAGAACGCATCTCTAGTCTGGTCTCCTAACACTAACTGAGAAAACATCAGAGCCCTTGAACGTGTTAAAAGACGTGCCACCAAATTTATCTTGAAATGTGATTAAACTTATCCAGAACGCTTAGCTAAATTAGGTATTTTGCCTCTCGAGTTTAGAAGAGAGGTTTTAGATTTGTTGCTTTTTTTAACTGTCTTAAAGGGAAAATTGATTTTGATGCCCTATCGTATGTTACCTTTAAATCATTAAAGTACGATATAAGAAATACTGAAGTCATGCTTGCCAAGGGTCGTTTTAAAACTGATGTTTTAAAATTTTCATTTTTGATCGCATTCTGGATTTCTGGAACGGCCTGCCTGTAGCTAATAGCACAACTGATGGATTGTAAGAAAGTGAATCAGTTTTAAAATAATAGATCTAACTTTAAATAAGGATAAATTTTTAAAGTTTTCTGATCGCTAATTGTTGTTACGATTTGTCTTTGTTGGTTCTTGATGTATTCTATATCTCATCTCAGGCAGTTTATTTAAAATAAGGAATCTGGAATACTGTATAAACTGGCCTAATTACTCAGATATCTCCTTTTTTAGACCTGTAATATAATTAATTCCTTGTTTTTGTTCCTGTTTTTGATTATTTGTGTAATTGAATTTGAGTAAATAAATAAATAAACAAATTTGCTGAAAGGTTCTCAGCTTTCGCGAAACTGATTAACGCTGCTTCGCGACCCAAATTTGATTGAGAATTAAAATCAGCGGTTCCGAACGGAAAGCGCGAAGTGAGCAAACTTCTTTTAATGGCAGCAATAAGGCTAATTTCTATAATGCTGCAAAATGATAAATAGGTGAACGACATAAAGATCGTGTCCATGAAAAATAGTCACTTGGATATAAGCGCTCTCCAAAACTATATTTCTGCTGTCCAAATAATTGTTGTTGTGGATCTGTTGAGAACGCTTAAGTCAGCTGAAACATTTGTATACATAATGCTAAAACAATTCCTTTAGAAGAGAACGCTAATTTTAACATGCACACATCTGTTTGAACTAACGATATTTCCATATCGTAAAAGAGAGAGTCCATTTTAAACTTGTCCACAGTGTTTCATAGCGCAGTTTTGCTTTACATGTATTCAGGAAACCTTTGATTCCGTCCTTCTTGCAACCCGAAGGACATTATCATCCTCTTAAGGTGATTCCTCAGAAATAGAATTTACCGATGAATTTTTTTAAAACTTTCTCTGAATGTTCCCTACAAAGCACTGTTTTGAAAAATAAAATAAAAACGATAGGTCACCATTCTCGCAAAGAGATATGATGAGCCAATCTTGCACCATTTATACCTGTACTCGAGCTAATCTCGCGCGTTATTCATCAATCCACGTTACATTTTGCGGTAGCTGAAAGGACAGTTTATCGAAGTAATACTGGAAAGAAAACTTGACAGGAAGAGAGCATGGAACAAATGGAACAATATGATATAAACTTTGTGGAAAAAATCGCACCATTTAAAACGAGGTAGATGAAATGCGTTCGTCGAATCGATGTTTTCGTGGTCATAATTTACATCCTAGAGTAACGGTTTTGTGCACGGTTTCAGCTACATCTGTTTTTCCTTCCGATAAACTTTTTTTAAATTCTTTTAGATTAAAGAGGATAACATGGGCACTACTATTATGTAATAAAAAATATAGGTCACCATGCTCGTTTAAGAGAAAACTAGCTTTTATTTCGCTGTCAAGCCTTGCTTCTGGGAAATTTCTTACGTTTTGCACGTGCACGCGCTCATTTGCGCGCGCTAATAATACAAAAATCGTGTGCAGTAGGGATGCGCAATGCAATACTGAGGAATCACCTTAATCATCAGTCAAGTCTTCTTGATACTTATTCCTTACCATTTTGATCTCTTTAAAGGTGTATTTTGGTTATAAGTACAAAATTTTGCCGTCTAGAACAAACCCACAACACACGACACCATCAACAAACAATAGCTCTTTAGGCACAAAGATCAATTTCCTAAGCAAAGTCTGCGCAATGGGAAAATAAAAACAAAATACATTATGGATACGTTAAAAACAAAGTGAAATTCATCATTTATTTTAAGGGGGGAGGGACCGGGAAATTTTGAGTATGTTTTATTACAAAATAACTCTTGCTTTCCAAACAAAGAAACGGTCCTGTTCCACCTCCCAATATGCCTTATTTTTCAGTAATGATCCCCATCTCTGTAGCTGCCCCAGTCCATCCCCACCAGCTTGAATACACGTACCCCGTGCTATGCAAATTTTTACTGCAGACCTTTGATGTAGGACTTTGACTGCAGGTGCGGACTTGTATTACATTTTGCATTACTGCAACACGCGTTACTACATTATGTGCTAAAAAGTTATAACATTTTGCGTTGAAAAGTAATTATATTTTCCGTTGAATAGTTTAGTACATTTTGCGGCGTAACAACGACCTTGAAAGATCGCGACACAGAAAAATTGGTCCGACAAGAAGCTCGATAAAAATAACGTTTGAGTTCCCCGATCAGGGAGTGAAAAGGTTGCACACACATGTTCATCTGACGCCGTAACCTTTCTGGGAATTGCAAACTTGTGTTTATCTTTGTAAGACTGTCCTACAACTCACCTTCATCTTTGATCTCTCCCAAAGAGGCCTTCCAGGTGTCCAGTTTTTCCATCATGTCTTTTATTGCACTTGCAGTAATTTCACCTTTCATCACCTCTAATTTGTCTCTGATGTTTTCTGAAGATAAAAATTTATTCGTGCTTACGTTATTTAGACGTTATCTGCGCATTTAATGACAAAGAGATCAACTGAGTCGACATGATATTTTACCAATAAACTTAAGAAGTAACTATGGGTGAAAGTGACAGCTTTTATTTAACAATATAGACTTCGAAACCTATACTTCTTTCGGCAAGCCTCGAGTTGACAACAATAGCTAATACAATACTAGTATTTCTAGATTACAGTAAAGCATTTGATTCAGTTTCATTTAACTGCCTATTGAGGGAAC
>JAHPZR010017815.1:0-10000 GCA_019787425.1 Platygyra sinensis
GTGTAGATCTCAAGGGGGACAGGGGTGGGAGGAGGGCTAAAGAGCAACAATTTGTTACAACTTGAGATAAGATTAAGATTTTTAAACCATCACTCATAGAAAAGCTCTAAGGCAAAAAGTCCATAATAATTTATCCCTTTGAAGGCAAGATGGGTCTGATCATTTTCTATTAGATTAAAAAGTGTGTTATTAAAGTGGTACTATGATCAAATTTTTACCCCTTGATATTTTAGGTGTATCACATAGAATTCCACGAAAGAATCAAAACGCCGTTTACCGTTTGCAAATATCTGCATTAGTTCCAAAGATATTTAAGTTTGAAAAATGTGCAAAATATGCAAATGAGATGACTGATGACGTCATACACTCAACCCAATATTATCTCAAGTACATAAATAGAGCTATCTTGGCCAATTTGCAACACAGATTATTGAAACTTGGCAGGCTAATAGTTCTATAGGAAACACACCCGTAGCTATAAAAATTATGTTCCCATGGCAACTCACTCTGTCCCAGTCCCCACCCACTTAAATTCAATATGTTAGTGATTTTAAGCTCGAAAAACGCTAAACAGTGCCACAAACTGTAGCTAACATATTTATATGCCTGCTGGATCATACATACGAGGCACCATTTGTAAATAGAAGATTTCGTAATCTGGAATTTTCGTTTCTGTTTACTTTCGAAGGGAATATTCAATGCGCTATAAAGGTATTACTTCTGGCCATGGATCACGCCGAGGGTGATAAATGTAAGATCGTGTTTACTTTGCCAGAAGCTATGATGGAATTTTCTGGGGAAAAAAGTTAAAACTTAGCCTTTTATCATGTTTTTTTATAGCGCTCGTCATAAACCCTTTTAACATATGTAAATTGCTAGTTGTTTGAAAGGTCAAGGTATTTTTTTCTCAGACATAAACAAAATTCTCCGATTACAAGTCACGTTAGACCCATATCTCAAACCGCCCTCTTCCTATTCACGTACACTCGCATGAAATTTCTAAGTTTCTTGACACAGAGACTTAGTTTCTGCTCAACAAATGTTGTCAAAGTGCAAGTCTCTTCAATTTTAAAGGGAAAAAAAATTTTGTTGAGACGAGGTGGATTTGAACTCGGGGCGCTAGCTCGGCAGTCTTCCACTCTAACCACTAGACCACCGAGGATATGCTAGAAAGAGTTGGTTTAATTTAAGTACCTAATCAAAAACTCGAACACTATAAAGACGCTAACCATTAACCCCTTGCATTAACCCTAACCCTAATCAGTTTTTTCAGTGCTCAGGCCTATAATCAGTATTTACTTTGTGTACGCATCACAAGGTATCCAAGGGTGGTTTGAGATATGGGAACAAGTCCTAACCATCTTTTAAATTGTTTCCGGGTAATGTTTTCTCGCAAAACGTTGTTGCTAAATATTACGTCATATTTTTGTGAGCGAAAAAGAGTTAGAAAAGCGCGGTTTTAATTTTCCCATGGCAACTCACTCTGTCCCAGTCCCCACCCACTTAAATTCAATATGTTAGTGATTTTAAGCTCGAAAAACGCTAAACAGTGCCACAAACTGTAGCTAACATATTTATATGCCTGCTGGATCATACATACGAGGCACCATTTGTAAATATGAAAACAGAACGCTGAAAGAGGCCAGAAATGCCTTTAATATTGGGGAGGTCTGGAACCCAGTATGTTGCCATGGTAACAAAACTTTTAAGCTCATATTGTGTTGCACCTTTAGTAAAACCTTACTGCAAAGAATCAAACATTTCTGTTACAAATTGGCCGAGATATCTTTTTTCATCATATTTGATCAAAATTTGGTTGAGTATATGATGTCATCACTTGGCTAATTTGCATATTTTAAAAACTTTAATATCTCTGGAACGAAAAGAGATATTTGAAAAAAGTAAACGGCATTTTTCTTCTCGTTCAGACTACTTGTTTATGTTTTAAAATGGCTTCAATACGAAACATGCGATTTTGGTCATAGTACCACTTTAAAGATTTAACTGTATATTTTTGTGCCCTTAAGTATCACTGCTCTTTTTTTAACCCCTTTAATGGTTTATTTAGGGCTGCCAGTACTCTCTTTAGTTTTCTTTAGTCTAATATTAAGTAAACTGAAAATGTAAATACTGCGGTATTGTTGTAAGTAAGTTGTTTTTATGTTGTTGTAATGAAGTGATGGTCATTCAGTGTTGTAAATAGTACACTAGACAAACCTGTTCTGGACTGACATTTTACAACAAAAAATTAAAACAAGCAAATCAGTCAAAATAGTTTTGCTACGTCTTAAACCCTATGATATTCTACACATGGAAAGTTATCATTACAGCGTATCCAGATTTTGCAGACTGAATCCCAAAAGTTGGGAATATCATCTGATTTCTGCGAAAAAAAAGTCATTTTTCATCCACATAGTAGAGTTAGTGCAGTGTTGTTTTGTCAAGATCTTCAGTATGTGTTTGTGAATTTTTGCTATGAGTTCAAAGAGAAAGCATGAGGCAGATGCAATGATCCATCTAATTATAATAAACAGCACTACATCAGCGGTTTAGAGAATCAAAGATTGAATCAAAGATTGATGTTGTGATAAAGCCAATGGGTCACAATGCAAACCAAAGAAAGTTATTTCAAGCTCTTATTAATGTAGGAAAATGCGAGAAAATGGCAAGCCCCTGGTAGATACATGTGAGCCCACAATCAGGTTCAGTAACTTTCAGAGAAGCACAAAAAGCAGTGACTGAAGTTCATGGCCCACAGCAATTTTAACACAGAAGCATCTTGTGCAATTTTGACCAAATAAGTTGTAAGTCTCTCTCATGCTTCCTTTTTAAATTCTTGACAACAAATGTTGACACATGTAACAACATTCTTTGCAAAACAATATTTCAAATTTGACTTTTTGTCACAATCATATGATTTTGCATACTTTTGTGATTCAGTAACCTGTGGCCTAGGGGTAGGGCGCTGGACTTGTAATCCGGAGGACCCGGGTTCAAATCTTCCTCCCTGCTGCTGGATGGATTTATCTTCAGTGGCCCCGAATTCAACTCCTCCACACTTCGTAAATAGCCAACTGGTCAGCCTCCCACCAGTTAGGATTCTTAACTTGTTATGTTTAATTTGATCATTTGTTTGTAACGTGCATTTGATCATATTCACATGGAATTTGTGCGATATAAATGTTATTATTATTATGATTATTATTAATATTATTATTATTATTATTATGTAATGTAAGTTTTCCTGGCATAATTTAAATGAAAATACCTTTTCATGTGTTTAATTTAAGGTTACAGTAGAACACGCAGTCTGACTCCATCCGCGCAAAGTTATTTTTATAGCGCAGAGTACTTTATAAAAATTTTTATCCTAATTTTTTTATCCTATTGTTATCTAGCCTTTTGTATTTTAGTTTTTATCACTTACCTTTTGTAACATTTAGTACATATTTCCATATTTTTATCGCTTTTTATATTCTCACGTGTGATTTTACATCTTATATGCAAAATTCTATTCATTTATTTCTTACTTGAAAATGATCTCAGCGAGATCGAAACGTCGTATTTTTTCGCTAATTTTTATTCTAAAATGTGTTCCAAAGAGACTTCTTATTACAGTATACCTTCAAATCAATAATTTTCTTAAATTGGGATTTTTGGGTCAAAATATTGGTCGAAGTGAGTGAACAAGCGAAAGTTGCCTACTACCATGGGATCAAGCTGGCAAAAGATCAAGTGGAGAGCTGAGAAAGGCACTGCAATGATAGTACATGTTCTTTCTGGCTGGCTTGCCTCATCTTATCCAATCCGACATGCTTTTCTCTAACATATCAGCTAAAGAGTTCCAGTTGAATCTGTCATAAATAAACGAAAGAGTTCTTGCCATTTCGCATGAAGGAATGGCTTGATGTTTGTTCATCCTACAAATAATTATGGCAGTGATATTGGACTTGAAAGGCTTTATAATCCATCAAAATTTATTTTTATCAACGTTGGAATGTTACTATTAATATCAATGGGGAAAGTGAAACATACCCGATTTCTGAAATCACCGTGATCATTGCCTCCCTCAAGTTTTCCGTTTATTTGAAGCTGCCATGTTTTCCTTTGCTAACTTTTTTGCCACCTAGCTGCTCTAGTTTGCCTTCTAGCGGTCGTTCCCATTTTTGCCTTCCCAACTTTCAAGAAAAAAAAAAAACTAGCAGCAAAAACAATTCTGTCTTCTTTGAGAGCAATGCGAAACACTAGGGTTGATTGAAGATTGCTCTATAAATTTAACCAGGAGGTGAACATAAGTATTTTTTCCAAGCGCTGATTTGCTCAATTTTCTGGGAACCCAGTTGACTGTTTTTGTAGGCGAAATTTGTTTGCGAAACAAGAATTTTTTCAATGCTGTTTTCTCAAAAGAATTTTTCACAAGAAGTAGACACTTCAAAGAGCTACAAGTCAAAGAGAATTTATTCAATTGCTCTCAAATTTGGACAGTAGCTAGTTTAACATATAAAAATAAAAATGTTTCTGCCAATTTTTTATTTCTGAATGCTCTTTTTTCAAGAGCAATTTTTGTACGATCACTCCATTTTTTTTAATCCTACTTCAAAAATGTTCTGTAACTTTTCATTAAAATTGAATATGGCTAAACACAGACACGTTTTTTTCAGCGCTTTGACTGAAGAATTTGTTTTGACATGTAACCTTCAAAAGGTGATTTGTGCGCTCGCATTAAGAAGTCGTGAAAAATTCAACAATTCATTTTTTTCAAAATTTTCGGTGCAGTCTGATAACCAGTCCTTTAAGCGTTAATTTGATGTAGGGGCTTAGATATCTACAGTTTAAACCAGATGCGCTACATCACTTGTACAGGAGACACCCCTGAAGGTATACTGCAACCTTAATTTATAGTCTCCCCAAATTTGAGACTTATAAATGAAGTAATTAGGGACAGCGATATTGGGTTATTAAGTGTGGTCCTGCTGGATGATAAATGTTTAACTGCGCATTATTGAAACTGTTAAAACTAATTTAGTTAATTATTTTTGTCTTCCCTTCAGGTGTGGATGGAAATTTTGCCTATGACTGAATTAAAACCAGGGAACCCAACAACAGCTCATAATTTCTTTGTTATCAACAACTCTGAAAGGTGGACTCATCTTAGACTTAATATCTATCCAGGTAACATTTTCTGGTTCTTTTTCATTTTGTTCATGGACTATTAGCCCATGAAATTAATGACTTCTAAATTGGCCATTGAGTTTTGGTTTTTCCAAGAAAAGTCATGAACTATGAAGTGAATGGCTGCATAAACCAACCATTTTATCACAGTCTTCGAAAGTGGCTCTCAAGAAATTTGTGAATCCTGTAAAGTAAGTGACATGTATGCTACTTCTTGAATGAAAATAAAGCCAAGAAACTTGTGCAAGATCTATGGACCACTGCCACCTTATGAACCAGACTCCACTATCAGACTTTATTGAACTCTCATGTTCAGAACAAACCATGACAGTGCTAAATACATTAGACACTTAAATAAAGTTATTATTATTATTATAACCTTGTTGCCATTAAAGTTTACTGGTAATTTTTCAGTATTCTGACAATTGCTTAACAAACTGACTCAAAGTTGTTTTTCGATCCGTGATTTGCATACGACCAGCCATTAAGACACGATAACCATGCGTAACGGATCAAAATTTCTAATTTCTGATTGGTCAGTTTATCCATAACCAGTCTCACTCAGTGTATAAAAGCTGCGCGTTTGTGAGCCCTCTCCACAACTGCTCACAGCCACTTGAGAACTGTAACAAAAAGCAACTGACGAAGGAAACCCACTCTGTTTCCGAAACTGGTCTTGCAAAAATTAAACAAACAGTTCTTATCAGAACTCTATGACCACTCCAAATGACGATCTAGTCGCTGCCATTCCCGCGGATATGAGAGACAGCCAAACACAAAACTTTGGATGTTCAAACACTACAAGCCTACATAAACATTTCAATATATACACTACTCTTTAAGTCACTTTCTCAGTGTTAAGGAGGGTTTTATCAGAGGAGAAACTTTGCATTCGCAGGGCGCGATGAAAGCTGTCTGGTAGCCCGGGGCTAGTGGAATGACTTGTCGGGCTAGCATTTTCTTATTGTAGCTTGCCCGACAGGCAAGCACTGTTCGTTCCTCTTTTCTAGCAATAAATTAAGCTTTTATACCAAAAAGTCTGTAGCGGAAAGCTCCTGAGTGAAAATGATAACATTACGAGGCCAAATTATTGTAGCATGACATGTCTTGCATTACATTTTAGTTGTGTCCCTAAGTAACGCCATGACTTTTTCTGCTTACATAAGTGACCAAAATGTATTTTTTGAAATGACAATACATGTATTTGTCGACTGACAGCGTGCAGTGTGAGACATTCACTCTAATTAAATTCCAGCTAAGTCATGGTGCAGTAGATTTTCTTGGAAATTTAGGTGCATTTCATTGGGAAAATCCAAATCTGGATTCTTGTTTCTCTTTTAAGGCTGCCATTATTAAAACAGAATAGGCCCACTTTGTGTAAATTTAAAAAACAAGAAAAAACTCGCTTGAAGAAAAACTAACAAAATAGAAACCAAAACACGCAACTCAAGTAATTTACAGCGGTTATCAATCACATGGGACCTTCAGTGCAAAAAAAGTCTAGACAAACCCTTAAATTTTGGTGGACGTCAATTATCTCCACCTCCTTGCCGACCGTATGCATTAGGGGCCGACCATTTTACTTTTTGTAGTGGGACATTAAGTGACAATTATGTGACATACCGTATAGTCTCAAAAACCGGTCGGAACCGGTCTCAGAAAAACACATGTTGTCGAAGGTCATCGAGGTTAAGTTGTTTACTGTTGTCTTTGCTTGGCTTAAATAAACCTCAAGAGTGTTGTGTTTACTTGCCTTGAACCTTGTCCCGGTCCGTCTACAAGTGGTGGAGAGCTCGTTTTAAATATGCCTGCTACTATCGAGGAAATTCAAGGTGTCGTTGCTGGTTTAAGCGAAGTTGTCAAAGGATTAGTTGGCGCCATTCAAGCCGTTCACACTGCAAAATCAACCGGGTCGCAGGCTACTCCGCCTGGAAATCCTGCTGTTCCTTCTACAGGTGTAGCCAGCCTTCGCCTACCAACACTCCAGTTACCTACATTTTGTCAGGATACGAAAGTTCAGGATGATATTGCCGATTTTCTCGATCGCTTTCACGAACAGACAGCTCAATTTCCTGTCACTGTTCGCCTGTCGCTCCTTGAGCAGCAATGTATTGGTGAGTGGCCACGTTCAGCGCTGTCGTTTTGCTGTGGCACCGAAGGATTCGCTGAGAAAACCCCAGAAGAGCAGTTGGATTGTTTCGTTACGAGTTTACGCAAAGAATTTCAAGAACCCGCCGACGCGAAATGCCGCCGCCTGGCCTCTGAATTGAGTGCCATGAAACAAGATCCTTCGGAATCTGTCGATGAATTTGCTTTCAAATACAAGAACATCCTTCACAAACTCGACAAACTGGGTGAAAGTCTCAATAAATCCTGTCCTACGTATGTAACTTTGCAGTTTATTTCCAAGCTACAACCGCATATCGCTTGTCCTCTGGTTCTTCAAGCGCACAATGTAGCTCAGCTCGAAAAAGCCATCGAAGCCGCTTGACACATCGAGCATTCAATCATTACTAGCGAGTCACCTACACCTTCCCAGGAAGATTCTTCGTTGACATCAACTGTTTCTCATGAAATCCCACAGCGTACAGCCCTTGTCAGCAGCACTTCTGAGCAATTTCGCGGCGACAATCGGTCTTCTCAGGAGCAAAGTTCTTGTTGGCTCTGCGGTCACACACAACACTCAGCTCGTGATTGTCCTCGACGTCCACCTAAGAAGAATAAGAAACCGCCAGAAATATGCCGCAACTTTAACAGACTTCTCTCTGCGAACTGCGAACAAGCAAATAACAAGTGTTCAGCTGGAAGACTTCACAAATGTTTTCAGTGTCACAAATGGGGATGCAAAGCTCTGCGTCACAAAAACGTGCCACCTCAGTCTCTGATAGCGGGAATCCCTCCCTCCAGCGAACCCTCTGCTGTTGAACTGCTACCCACCACTCAGCAACAAACCGTATTTGGCTTACCAGCTGTCACCAACCCTGGTGGTACACTCAAAGAGCGCCATATTCTCTGCACTCCTGTTGTCTCTGCTGGAGAGAAGCTTCCTTTACCTCTTGACAGTTGCTGTTCAGTGTCTCTTGTTAGCCGTTCCCACGCTGACCTTGTTGCCTCTAAGCGTCCTCAGTTGAAGTATCAGTCACTTGAAAAACCAGTTGCTGTCTCTGTTGCCGATGCAAAGGCTCAGCTGCAAGCTGTCGGTACAATGGAAATTCCCATACAGTGGAACAATGGCACAGAAACAATATTTCAGATGCTAGTAGTTCCTGGTCTTTCTTGGACCATTCTTTTCGGGAAGAACCATTTGCACTCTACACAGGCCTTGGTGGATCATGCTGACCCTAGTATTCACTTCCGACATCCTAGCATGTCCTTCAAAATCACCTGTTCTCTTCAGAATCCTCTTCCAGAAGTGTCTCATCGTGGTAACAATACTCATGCAGGCATCACCTGTCTACTTACAGGAGCTCCAGTCCCAGGTCATTTACCAGGACCTTCAAAACTAAATCGTGGACTGAACTTTGTGTCTGTTTACCTCACCCTGGGTACGTCGCTACTGTCACTCTCACACTCAGATCTATGGGTTCATGGTCAAGAAATTCAGCCCGGTGTTAGAGTTTTAAGTGGTCCATTTCACATGAAAGCTGCCACTGATCATCATCTTCCTGATATTTCCTGCCATGCATCAGTCTGTGACCTCACATCAAGTTCATCTGATACCATTAGTGAACATGTCATCTCTGGCTTTCAGTCCCTGTATACCACTACCCTAGCAGTTGAGTGCAAACGTAAAGAAACAGATATCCACAGAATGTTATTCTTGGACATCTGCAACCAATTCAGGATGAAGACTTGCAAGTTTATGAAGACACAGCGGAGAATACTGCAAACATTCTTTCAGAAAGCTGGATGTGCTGGGCGAATGGACAGGCAGCAGTATCCCCTCCTGCTGTACCACATCCTCCAGCAACATCCATATCTTCAAGCCAAACATACAAGATATCAGAGCAACAAAAAGAATTGTCAGCAGCGGGACTTGACTCCTCAGTTCTTTCTCCCTTCACTGAGAACTTGTCAGAATTTAACGAACATGAATTTGTTCCCTGTACAACCACACCACTGGAGCCTTTCTCAGAGGAATATCATCAAGCACTTATCAAAGCATTGGCACTTGATTCTCCAAAGTATGCGCATGTGGATCAGGGTATTCTTCATGAGTTTGAACTACTTCTGCACAAGTATCCAACAGCCTTTCTACTTTCTGGCTCTCCCCTGGGTGGGATACATGGCTTTGAACATCACATTGAAACTGAAGATGCTCTACCAGTCTACAAGCATCCCTACCCCAAAAGTCCAGAAGAGCTTCTTGCTATCAAGAACGAAATACAGCGCATGCACAAGATGAAAATAATTCAGCCAAGTAAATCTGAATGGGGCGCACCCTGCATCCTTGTCCGTAAACCTCTTGAAAATGGGATTCACCAACCACCGCGATTCATTGTTGACAATACAGGTCTGAACAGTGTTACTAAGGGTGATGGCTACCCTATTCCTTTCATTGCTAGTATTCTTGATTCAATTTCCATGGGTAAAGTCTTCAGTCATTGTGATCTTGCTAGTGGATATTGGCAAATTCTGCTTCGCTCCCAAGATCGCCACAAAAGTGCCTTTTGTACTCATGTTGGTCTTTATGAATTTCTATGGTTACCATTCGGACTAAAAACAGCTCCTAACACAATCCAAAGAATCCTGAACACTGTGTTCACAGACTATTTACATCAGTGGTTAACTGTGTATGTTGATGACATCATCATGTGGGCACAAACGC
>JAHPZR010017815.1:15000-25000 GCA_019787425.1 Platygyra sinensis
TTTTAAAGCCCCCCAGGAATGATGAAATAGCTTTGAAACATTTTTTTTCTTGCTTCCAGCAGTGCAAGATTTTTTTCTCTTTCATTTGTGCTGCATGCAATTTTTTTGTTCCAACAAGCACTTGCAGGAATTTTTTTTTCAATATCTTTGCTTGGTATCATTACTTGTTCTTTATAAACAATTTAATTTCAGGCTAGCTCCTCGGACTTTTGGGCTAGTAACCTCAAGTAACAGCTTGGCCGAAGGGCAAACTCGTCATCTTTTCATTTTTGTCTCACCCTGATTCGCTGAGAACAAACTCGCTTAAAGAAACTTTGGAGTTACAAAAGCTAGAATTTCTAACCCGTTTACTCGAGCGAGGCTACCGTAGAGAACTCACCAAAAATATTTCAGCTGAAGTAAAATTCTCATCACGAAACAAGGCTCTACAAAACAAAAACCAGTAAAACATCCAGAAATGTTTTGTCTTTCATCACAGCTTTGGCACCTTATAACTGAGAGCAATAGACTTGGTCAAATATTTTCTAAACCTGCAATTGTTACATACAGGAAGGACAAGTCTCTCAAAGACCTTCTGGTCAGAGCTAAAATTCCTAAGCACATTTCGGTCGTGTTCTATTGAGATCAACCGTTTCAGGTTGGTTGGGTTGTGTTTGCTTCAAGTAGGACGCTTTAAGACAGCTTAAATACAGTGAGCTGCTGGCCTCATTGACTGTTCCGTACTTTTAGATGTTGATATTGATAAAAGCACATGGCATGTTTGTATTTTGTGTTTTCGAGCTTATTTGGTTTCTCCGTGATCTAGGCACGAGAAACTTGTAAGTACATCATGTATCTGTCTATTTCGTTTGCTAGATTGTTTGTTCGCAGTATTATTTGCTAATTTCAGTGTATTGCATTTATTTCAATGAATCGTTTGTTCGTTTGTTGGTTAGCTATTTTTTTTGTTCGTTCCGGTTCGTTTGTTGGGTGTGATGGTTGCTAATTTACATGGAATAATAATACAGTTCAACGCATATCAAAGTATTCAGTTGTCCTTGAGAATACCGGTCGTTTCGCCCAGGAGTCAGTACGCCAACGACCAGTCTGCCAACGTATGAAGTCGATTCGCCAACGTTGAAAGTCAGTTCGCCAACGCTGCTAAACTACAGAATTTTCAGGGCCACTTTTTGCCCTTACATGCATATCAATTATTCCTCGTTCTTTTATAGCTTATATGCCAGTTACTTTGGGAGCCAACATCCAAAATACTTTTTCGTTTGGCTTGGCAGTGGACAAAAGAACGAGGAATGACCAGGAATAAGTTGTATGGCGTTGAATAAGTGTTGTGTTGACATATTTATCAGCTTGTTTGGCTCGGCAGTGCATAAAAGAACGAGGAATAATTGATATGCATGTAAGGGCAAAAAGTGGCCCTGTAAATTTTGTAGTTTAACCGCGTTGGTGAACTGACATTCGACATTGGTGAATCGACTTCATACGTTGGCAAACTGGTTGTTGGCAAACTGACTTATTGGCGAAATGACCGGTTACCGTCCTTGATCACGAAGTAGAGACACTGGGTCTCTACATTATTCAAAGTTTTTCTCCATGTCGAAGTTTAACAAGATGTTAGATGAAGCGAAATGCACTTCGCTTACGAAAGAATTGCTGCGGAGCGAAGGAGCTCGTCAGGAAAACACTATTTCTTCTCATCAGGTTGCACAATCCGAAAAGGTGGATTCCAGGTCAGAATTTATGGCGAGTAAAAGACAGATAGTGCTCTCGAAGATTATCGATTCAC
Source organism: Platygyra sinensis (assembly GCA_019787425.1). NCBI lineage: Eukaryota > Metazoa > Cnidaria > Anthozoa > Scleractinia > Merulinidae > Platygyra > Platygyra sinensis. The sequence goes on from JAHPZR010017815.1 coordinate 16,784, forward strand.
AGGAATTTAGGATTGAGAGAGCAATTGATTTGAAAGCAGGGAGAGCGGGAAATTTGGAAGACGTGACGAAGAAATCAAATTTAGTTCAAGATCTGCTCGCCCGCAGAGCAAGTGAGGAGGAAATAAATTTAAATTTAATTATTTCAAATTGTAGATGAGTACAAACATGCTTTTCACAAATTTGTAGATGGTCATGAGGATGACGAAGAAATGGAAGCTGTGGCAAAACAAAGTTTTGAGAAAGAGATCGAGTGCAAATTTTTTCTGGATGTTGATATCAGCAAGTGGAAACTTAACATGAAATATGAGACGAAAGAAGTTGCAGAGACCCAAGAACCTCTTAAGGCTAGTAGTATTTGAAGGTGGTTCCATGCTGGTAACTGCTTCAACACCTTTGGAATTTGGTTTTCTCCCATGTTCAGTGATGGTGTGTCCTAGGACTTGGAGTTCCTTGGCAAAGAAGGTGCATTTTGTAGGCTTGAACTGTATGCCCACTTTAACAGCTCAAGCAAACAGCAGTTCATAGCACTGTAGAGCATCATGGTGCGTTTGTGCCCACATGATGATGTCATCAACATACACAGTTAACCACTGATGTAAATAGTCTGTGAACACAGTGTTCAGGATTCTTTGGATTGTGTTAGGAGCTGTTTTTAGTCCGAATGGTAACCATAGAAATTCATAAAGACCAACATGAGTACAAAAGGCACTTTTGTGGCGATCTTGGGAGCGAAGCAGAATTTGCCAATATCCACTAGCAAGATCACAATGACTGAAGACTTTACCCATGGAAATTGAATCAAGAATACTAGCAATGAAAGGAATAGGGTAGCCATCACCCTTAGTAACACTGTTCAGACCTGTATTGTCAACAATGAATCGCGGTGGTTGGTGAATCCCATTTTCAAGAGGTTTACGGACAAGGATGCAGGGTGCGCCCCATTCAGATTTACTTGGCTGAATTATTTTCATCTTGTGCATGCGCTGTATTTCGTTCTTGATAGCAAGAAGCTCTTCTGGACTTTTGGGGTAGGGATGCTTGTAGACTGGTAGAGCATCTTCAGTTTCAATGTGATGTTCAAAGCCATGTATCCCACCCAGGGGAGAGCCAGAAAGTAGAAAGGCTGTTGGATACTTGTGCAGAAGTAGTTCAAACTCATGAAGAATACCCTGATCCACATGCGCATACTTTGGAGAATCAAGTGCCAATGCTTTGATAAGTGCTTGATGATATTCCTCTGAGAAAGGCTCCAGTGGTGTGGTTGTACAGGGAACAAATTCATGTTCGTTAAATTCTGACAAGTTCTCAGTGAAGGGAGAAAGAACTGAGGAGTCAAGTCCCGCTGCTGACAATTCTTTTTGTTGCTCTGATATCTTGTATGTTTGGCTTGAAGATATGGATGTTGCTGGAGGATGTGGTACAGCAGGAGGGGATACTGCTGCCTGTCCATTCGCCCAGCACATCCAGCTTTCTGAAAGAATGTTTGCAGTATTCTCCGCTGTGTCTTCATAAACTTGCAAGTCTTCATCCTGAATTGGTTGCAGATGTCCAAGAATAACATTCTGTGGATATCTGTTTCTTTACGTTTGCACTCAACTGCTAGGGTAGTGGTATACAGGGACTGAAAGCCAGAGATGACATGTTCACTAATGGTATCAGATGAACTTGATGTGAGGTCACAGACTGATGCATGGCAGGAAATATCAGGAAGATGATGATCAGTGGCAGCTTTCATGTGAAATGGACCACTTAAAACTCTAACACCGGGCTGAATTTCTTGACCATGAACCCATAGATCTGAGTGTGAGAGTGACAGTAGCGACGTACCCAGGGTGAGGTAAACAGACACAAAGTTCAGTCCACGATTTAGTTTTGAAGGTCCTGGTAAATGACCTGGGACTGGAGCTCCTGTAAGTAGACAGGTGATGCCTGCATGAGTATTGTTACCACGATGAGACACTTCTGGAAGAGGATTCTGAAGAGAACAGGTGATTTTGAAGGACATGCTAGGATGTCGGAAGTGAATACTAGGGTCAGCATGATCCACCAAGGCCTGTGTAGAGTGCAAATGGTTCTTCCCGAAAAGAATGGTCCAAGAAAGACCAGGAACTACTAGCATCTGAAATATTGTTTCTGTGCCATTGTTCCACTGTATGGGAATTTCCATTGTACCGACAGCTTGCAGCTGAGCCTTTGCATCGGCAACAGAGACAGCAACTGGTTTTTCAAGTGACTGATACTTCAACTGAGGACGCTTAGAGGCAACAAGGTCAGCGTGGGAACGGCTAACAAGAGACACTGAACAGCAACTGTCAAGAGGTAAAGGAAGCTTCTCTCCAGCAGAGACAACAGGAGTGCAGAGAATATGGCGCTCTTTGAGTGTACCACCAGGGTTGGTGACAGCTGGTAAGCCAAATACGGTTTGTTGCTGAGTGGTGGGTAGCAGTTCAACAGCAGAGGGTTCGCTGGAGGGAGGGATTCCCGCTATCAGAGACTGAGGTGGCACGTTTTTGTGACGCAGAGCTTTGCATCCCCATTTGTGACACTGAAAACATTTGTGAAGTCTTCCAGCTGAACACTTGTTATTTGCTTGTTCGCAGTTCGCAGAGAGAAGTCTGTTAAAGTTGCGGCATATTTCTGGCGGTTTCTTATTCTTCTTAGGTGGACGTCGAGGACAATCACGAGCTGAGTGTTGTGTGTGACCGCAGAGCCAACAAGAACTTTGCTCCTGAGAAGACCGATTGTCGCCGCGAAATTGCTCAGAAGTGCTGCTGACAAGGGCTGTACGCTGTGGGATTTCATGAGAAACAGTTGATGTCAACGAAGAATCTTCCTGGGAAGGTGTAGGTGACTCGCTAGTAATGATTGAATGCTCGATGTGTCAAGCGGCTTCGATGGCTTTTTCGAGCTGAGCTACATTGTGCGCTTGAAGAACCAGAGGACAAGCGATATGCGGTTGTAGCTTGGAAATAAACTGCAAAGTTACATACGTAGGACAGGATTTATTGAGACTTTCACCCAGTTTGTCGAGTTTGTGAAGGATGTTCTTGTATTTGAAAGCAAATTCATCGACAGATTCCGAAGGATCTTGTTTCATGGCACTCAATTCAGAGGCCAGGCGGCGGCATTTCGCGTCGGCGGGTTCTTGAAATTCTTTGCGTAAACTCGTAACGAAACAATCCAACTGCTCTTCTGGGGTTTTCTCAGCGAATCCTTCGGTGCCACAGCAAAACGACAGCGCTGAACGTGGCCACTCACCAATACATTGCTGCTCAAGGAGCGACAGGCGAACAGTGACAGGAAATTGAGCTGTCTGTTCGTGAAAGCGATCGAGAAAATCGGCAATATCATCCTGAACTTTCGTATCCTGACAAAATGTAGGTAACTGGAGTGTTGGTAGGCGAAGGCTGGCTACACCTGTAGAAGGAACAGCAGGATTTCCAGGCGGAGTAGCCTGCGACCCGGTTGATTTTGCAGTGTGAACGGCTTGAATGGCGCCAACTAATCCTTTGACAACTTCGCTTAAACCAGCAACGACACCTTGAATTTCCTCGATAGTAGCAGGCATATTTAAAACGAGCTCTCCACCACTTGTAGACGGACCGGGACAAGGTTCAAGGCAAGTAAACACAACACTCTTGAGGTTTATTTAAGCCAAGCAAAGACAACAGTAAACAACTTAACCTCGATGACCTTCGACAACATGTGTTTTTCTGAGACCGGTTCCGACCGGTTTTTGAGACTATACGGTATGTCACATAATTGTCACTTAATGTCCCACTACAAAAAGTAAAATGGTCGGCCCCTAATGCATACGGTCGGCAAGGAGGTGGAGATAATTGACGTCCACCAAAATTTAAGGGTTTGTCTAGACTTTTTTTGCACTGAAGGTCCCATGTGATTGATAACCGCTGTAAATTACTTGAGTTGCGTGTTTTGGTTTCTATTTTGTTAGTTTTTCTTCAAGCGAGTTTTTTCTTGTTTTTTAAATTTACACAAAGTGGGCCTATTCTGTTTTAATAATGGCAGCCTTAAAAGAGAAACAAGAATCCAGATTTGGATTTTCCCAATGAAATGCACCTAAATTTCCAAGAAAATCTACTGCACCATGACTTAGCTGGAATTTAATTAGAGTGAATGTCTCACACTGCACGCTGTCAGTCGACAAATACATGTATTGTCATTTCAAAAAATACATTTTGGTCACTTATGTAAGCAGAAAAAGTCATGGCGTTACTTAGGGACACAACTAAAATGTAATGCAAGACATGTCATGCTACAATAATTTGGCCTCGTAATGTTATCATTTTCACTCAGGAGCTTTCCGCTACAGACTTTTTGGTATAAAAGCTTAATTTATTGCTAGAAAAGAGGAACGAACAGTGCTTGCCTGTCGGGCAAGCTACAATAAGAAAATGCTAGCCCGACAAGTCATTCCACTAGCCCCGGGCTACCAGACAGCTTTCATCGCGCCCTGCGAATGCAAAGTTTCTCCTCTGATAAAACCCTCCTTAACACTGAGAAAGTGACTTAAAGAGTAGTGTATATATTGAAATGTTTATGTAGGCTTGTAGTGTTTGAACATCCAAAGTTTTGTGTTTGGCTGTCTCTCATATCCGCGGGAATGGCAGCGACTAGATCGTCATTTGGAGTGGTCATAGAGTTCTGATAAGAACTGTTTGTTTAATTTTTGCAAGACCAGTTTCGGAAACAGAGTGGGTTTCCTTCGTCAGTTGCTTTTTGTTACAGTTCTCAAGTGGCTGTGAGCAGTTGTGGAGAGGGCTCACAAACGCGCAGCTTTTATACACTGAGTGAGACTGGTTATGGATAAACTGACCAATCAGAAATTAGAAATTTTGATCCGTTACGCATGGTTATCGTGTCTTAATGGCTGGTCGTATGCAAATCACGGATCGAAAAACAACTTTGAGTCAGTTTGTTAAGCAATTGTCAGAATACTGAAAAATTACCAGTAAACTTTAATGGCAACAAGGTTATAATAATAATAATAACTTTATTTAAGTGTCTAATGTATTTAGCACTGTCATGGTTTGTTCTGAACATGAGAGTTCAATAAAGTCTGATAGTGGAGTCTGGTTCATAAGGTGGCAGTGGTCCATAGATCTTGCACAAGTTTCTTGGCTTTATTTTCATTCAAGAAGTAGCATACATGTCACTTACTTTACAGGATTCACAAATTTCTTGAGAGCCACTTTCGAAGACTGTGATAAAATGGTTGGTTTATGCAGCCATTCACTTCATAGTTCATGACTTTTCTTGGAAAAACCAAAACTCAATGGCCAATTTAGAAGTCATTAATTTCATGGGCTAATAGTCCATGAACAAAATGAAAAAGAACCAGAAAATGTTACCTGGATAGATATTAAGTCTAAGATGAGTCCACCTTTCAGAGTTGTTGATAACAAAGAAATTATGAGCTGTTGTTGGGTTCCCTGGTTTTAATTCAGTCATAGGCAAAATTTCCATCCACACCTGAAGGGAAGACAAAAATAATTAACTAAATTAGTTTTAACAGTTTCAATAATGCGCAGTTAAACATTTATCATCCAGCAGGACCACACTTAATAACCCAATATCGCTGTCCCTAATTACTTCATTTATAAGTCTCAAATTTGGGGAGACTATAAATTAAGGTTGCAGTATACCTTCAGGGGTGTCTCCTGTACAAGTGATGTAGCGCATCTGGTTTAAACTGTAGATATCTAAGCCCCTACATCAAATTAACGCTTAAAGGACTGGTTATCAGACTGCACCGAAAATTTTGAAAAAAATGAATTGTTGAATTTTTCACGACTTCTTAATGCGAGCGCACAAATCACCTTTTGAAGGTTACATGTCAAAACAAATTCTTCAGTCAAAGCGCTGAAAAAAACGTGTCTGTGTTTAGCCATATTCAATTTTAATGAAAAGTTACAGAACATTTTTGAAGTAGGATTAAAAAAAATGGAGTGATCGTACAAAAATTGCTCTTGAAAAAAGAGCATTCAGAAATAAAAAATTGGCAGAAACATTTTTATTTTTATATGTTAAACTAGCTACTGTCCAAATTTGAGAGCAATTGAATAAATTCTCTTTGACTTGTAGCTCTTTGAAGTGTCTACTTCTTGTGAAAAATTCTTTTGAGAAAACAGCATTGAAAAAATTCTTGTTTCGCAAACAAATTTCGCCTACAAAAACAGTCAACTGGGTTCCCAGAAAATTGAGCAAATCAGCGCTTGGAAAAAATACTTATGTTCACCTCCTGGTTAAATTTATAGAGCAATCTTCAATCAACCCTAGTGTTTCGCATTGCTCTCAAAGAAGACAGAATTGTTTTTGCTGCTAGTTTTTTTTTTTCTTGAAAGTTGGGAAGGCAAAAATGGGAACGACCGCTAGAAGGCAAACTAGAGCAGCTAGGTGGCAAAAAAGTTAGCAAAGGAAAACATGGCAGCTTCAAATAAACGGAAAACTTGAGGGAGGCAATGATCACGGTGATTTCAGAAATCGGGTATGTTTCACTTTCCCCATTGATATTAATAGTAACATTCCAACGTTGATAAAAATAAATTTTGATGGATTATAAAGCCTTTCAAGTCCAATATCACTGCCATAATTATTTGTAGGATGAACAAACATCAAGCCATTCCTTCATGCGAAATGGCAAGAACTCTTTCGTTTATTTATGACAGATTCAACTGGAACTCTTTAGCTGATATGTTAGAGAAAAGCATGTCGGATTGGATAAGATGAGGCAAGCCAGCCAGAAAGAACATGTACTATCATTGCAGTGCCTTTCTCAGCTCTCCACTTGATCTTTTGCCAGCTTGATCCCATGGTAGTAGGCAACTTTCGCTTGTTCACTCACTTCGACCAATATTTTGACCCAAAAATCCCAATTTAAGAAAATTATTGATTTGAAGGTATACTGTAATAAGAAGTCTCTTTGGAACACATTTTAGAATAAAAATTAGCGAAAAAATACGACGTTTCGATCTCGCTGAGATCATTTTCAAGTAAGAAATAAATGAATAGAATTTTGCATATAAGATGTAAAATCACACGTGAGAATATAAAAAGCGATAAAAATATGGAAATATGTACTAAATGTTACAAAAGGTAAGTGATAAAAACTAAAATACAAAAGGCTAGATAACAATAGGATAAAAAAATTAGGATAAAAATTTTTATAAAGTACTCTGCGCTATAAAAATAACTTTGCGCGGATGGAGTCAGACTGCGTGTTCTACTGTAACCTTAAATTAAACACATGAAAAGGTATTTTCATTTAAATTATGCCAGGAAAACTTACATTACATAATAATAATAATAATAATATTAATAATAATCATAATAATAATAACATTTATATCGCACAAATTCCATGTGAATATGATCAAATGCACGTTACAAACAAATGATCAAATTAAACATAACAAGTTAAGAATCCTAACTGGTGGGAGGCTGACCAGTTGGCTATTTACGAAGTGTGGAGGAGTTGAATTCGGGGCCACTGAAGATAAATCCATCCAGCAGCAGGGAGGAAGATTTGAACCCGGGTCCTCCGGATTACAAGTCCAGCGCCCTACCCCTAGGCCACAGGTTACTGAATCACAAAAGTATGCAAAATCATATGATTGTGACAAAAAAGTCAAATTTGAAATATTGTTTTGCAAAGAATGTTGTTACATGTGTCAACATTTGTTGTCAAGAATTTAAAAAGGAAGCATGAGAGAGACTTACAACTTATTTGGTCAAAATTGCACAAGATGCTTCTGTGTTAAAATTGCTGTGGGCCATGAACTTCAGTCACTGCTTTTTGTGCTTCTCTGAAAGTTACTGAACCTGATTGTGGGCTCACATGTATCTACCAGGGGCTTGCCATTTTCTCGCATTTTCCTACATTAATAAGAGCTTGAAATAACTTTCTTTGGTTTGCATTGTGACCCATTGGCTTTATCACAACATCAATCTTTGATTCAATCTTTGATTCTCTAAACCGCTGATGTAGTGCTGTTTATTATAATTAGATGGATCATTGCATCTGCCTCATGCTTTCTCTTTGAACTCATAGCAAAAATTCACAAACACATACTGAAGATCTTGACAAAACAACACTGCACTAACTCTACTATGTGGATGAAAAATGACTTTTTTTTCGCAGAAATCAGATGATATTCCCAACTTTTGGGATTCAGTCTGCAAAATCTGGATACGCT
>JAHPZR010017815.1:30000-42500 GCA_019787425.1 Platygyra sinensis
TTTCGCACGCAAAACGAAAATACAGCTTAACTCTGGATAATTTCAGCCTCGGTAGCCAGCAGCTGGTACCAAATTAGATGCTTTATCCTTGCAAATGTCCTGCGCCCAGCGCCGAAGGATTTTGGCCCAAGTTTGACCAAATAAACATTTTTCCCGTCGGCGGCCATTCTTTTGTCTAAACAGTTAATTCGCTAACTTGACAAAACCCTCCTGAGGGGGGATATGACGAAAAGAACTGAGAAATGGCCTGTAATTTGCTGATAATGACATCATCCGCGGAGGTTTGGATATAGTCACGGACAAGAAAAAAAAAAAAAAAACCGAAGGCAGAGCAAGAAACCGCCCAGCCTCCAGCTGCGCGGTTTAATTAAGCCCACTTTACAACTCCTTGCTGGGGAGGAGCTCAATTAGGGGAACGAATACAACACCAGATGCCCACCTCAATGAGCACTGTCATGGATTCTGGGAGAGACAACAGGCCGCCTTTTTGACGTACGAATTATGTCACCTGAATGCTGACTCGTACAAAGAGCTTAGCTCCAAACAGATATTAGTAAATTGCACAAAGACAAAAAGAAGCAAAAGTATGCATTTAGAATAGAAGTCGAGAATGGCACTTTTATGCCCTTGGTATTCACTACAACAGGAGGTATGTCTCAGGAGTGTCAGTGGTACCATTCCAGGCTTGCTGAGCTCATTATTATTATCATTGTCATTGTCATTGTCATTGTCTTTGTCATTGTCATTGTCATTGTCATTGTCATTGTCATTGTCATTGTCGTTGTTATTGTTATTATTATTATTATTACTATTATTATTTATATAGAGGTATTTCCCTTTAGCCCAATAGTGCTTTACAATAATTACAATCCAAGATAAAAAAAATTTACAAGTAGCAGTAAGAAAGATTTTTACAATTTTCGGATAAAACTATTTTAAAGTGCCTATGAAATGAAATTTTTGCCTACTTTTTTAGTCTAAAATATTGAAGTCTATGATCCTCTGATTCATAGTCTTCAAGTTTGGCCTTCAGACAAGTGCATGCAAATTTTTTCTCCAGCTTCAAAGTTGGTCAATTCGAGACAAAATGTGCAACATTCTGTGCGCGGTCAAAATATGCAAATTAGTACAGTTGATGTCATAAGGTGTGTAAAACCTTCAAGCCATCATAGCATCTGAGAGGAATAAGCCAAGGAGTTGGAAGTTTTTCGTTACCGAAGGGCCTGTTTTAGCGAGCTGCAAAACACCACTTACAAGGAAGGCACTGTCTTGCTTATATTTTCAAAAGACAAAGTCAGAAGAGCACATTTTTAGCGATTTGTTCGGATTCACCAGCCCAACTGCAAAGCAAGGAATGTCCATGTGGTGGTGTTCCCTCCATTTCAAACTAAGTTTCTATCGACGGCTTTTAAACAATAGAGATCCTCTGCAATGGAGATCTCTCAATAAAGATTTAGTGGTGGTACTCTCAAGTCTTCACATGAACAGGAACAAACTGAAAGGGAGCGAAGATTTCAACAGAAATAATATTGGCCACATCATTGTGATTTGTTGATGTTAAATGTTGATGTTAAAATTGGCTCAAAAGCTATCGCTAAAAGGCTAGAGAATGTCCTACCTCATATTATTCACTATGATCAGAATGCCTTTGTGAAAGGACGAACAATTTTCGATGCAACTCGTACGATAAGCGATGTTTTGGAATTTACAAAAAATGCGAGACTACCAAGGTATAATGACTGCAATTGATTTTGAGAAAGCCTTCGATTCTTTAAATTGGAACTTCCTTCACAAATCGCTAGAATTCTTTGGCTTTGGAGAATCCTTCTTGGGATGGATCAAGACGTTCTATAAGAATATATCAAGTTGTGTTATCAATAATGGTTTTTCCACTCCCTCCTTTAATGTTAAACGGGGTGTTCGCCAGGGCGACCCACTCTCGCCATCTCTTTTTATAATAGTACTCGAATTATTGGCATTATCCATACGTAATAACGATCAAATTAAGGGTATTGCAGTGGATGGTTCTGAAATCAAATTAGTTATATTTGCTGATGATATGACATCATTTGTTAGGGACAAACTCTCGTACCGCAACCTTTTTGATACTATCGATCTGTTTAGTACATACTCCGGATTGAAGGTTAATCACGACAAAACGGAAATTCTTCTACTAGGGAATATGGAAGTAAACAGCTCAGAACTAGGTGTTAATGAAATAAGTAAGGTTGTAAAAATTCTAGGAGTTCATTTCACCTTTAATCACTCACTGTTTTATAAGCTTAACTTTGAATCTATCGAGAAATCTTTGAGACGTTTGTTGAAGGGCTGGAGCTGGAGAGGTCTTACACTACTTGGAAAAATACAAGTGATCAAGTCTTTCGCGATACCAAAGATTTTATACAGGGTCGTTCTCGTTTCAAATAGAAAAGAGTTTATCAAAAAAATAAATACCCTACTATATTCCTTTGTTTGGAAGGGAAAAGATAAAGTAAAGCGTACAGCATTTATTAACCCTATCGATAAGGGAGGCTTGAAAATGCCCAACATTGAGTCAATGATTTCTGCCCAAAGAATAATGTGTATCAAGAGATATCTCTCCACCGATCCCGCTAGCTGGAAGATGTTTCTAGATGTCTATCTTAAAAAAGTAGGGGGGAAATTCTTGTTTCATTGCAATTTTAACTACAATAAACTACCGATAACTCTTCCAGAATTTTATAAAGAATGCATTGTGGCATGGACTCTTTTAAACGAGGACAACCCCTCCTCATCCTCTGAAATAGCTAATCAGGTCATATGGAACAACCAGTTCATTTGCATTGAATCTAAGTCAATTTATAACAGTAGTCTGATTGGTCTTGGAATAGTAAGAATTGGAGACCTCTATGACACACGGGGCGAATTCAAGTCGAACAAGGAACCATTATATTCAACCCTCTCACCAGTTGAACATTTCCTACTTTTCAGTCTCTTCAGTGCTTTTCCAGAAGAATGGCGCAAAATATTAAAAACAAATAAAACTTCCATCTCCTCAGAAACTCACGACCTAATCCTAACTGATTTCAAGTTACGTATTGAAGGGAAAAAAGTCAATTTCCAAAACCTTAAATCAAAGTTATTATATGACAGTTTTGTTTCTAAGATATCCAGTATACCAACAGCGCAAAAGAAATATAATGAGGCTTTCAGCACGCACACATTCCAGTTAGACTGGCAAAAGATATATCTACTGCCCTTCAAAACAACTTTGGATACTAAATTGAGAGAATTCCAATATAAAATATTAAACAGGATCTTATATACAAACAACATGCTGTTTAAGTTTAAAAAAGTAGATTCTCCCTTATGCGATTTTTGTGAGAAGGAGTTGGAGACCATAGAACATCTCTTTTTCCATTGTGCAAAAGTAAGCATGTTTTGGGATGATTTAAAGGGTTTACTTAATTCTTTAAATATAACTATTAGGTTGGATATCAAGAATGTCCTTTTTGGGATTTTAGATACAGATAATATAAGCATTCTAGTCAACTACATCCTTCTTGAAACTAAATACTTCATTTACCGCTGTAAGTTAAATAAGGGCTCTTTGCGTATAAGGCTGCTAGTCGATAAATTTAAAAAGACGTTCCAAACCGAACGTTTTATTGCGAAAAAAAACAACAAAATCCAGTTCCACGATAAAAAATGGAAATCTCTACTCCCATTAATACAACAGTAGCTGCTACCCAAACTTCGTTTTTCTAAGATTCCCTAAATTACTCTTTAGCTTAAGTTCAAGTTGAATATGTGTTTTAATCCTTGTTGTGTAGCGTAGTGTAGTGTTGTGTAGTGTAGTGCAGTGTAGTGTAGTGTAGTCTAGCCTAGTGTAGAGTAGTGTAGTCTTTTGTTGTTGTTGTTTTTTTCTTTTCTTTGTAGTCTGCAAGTTAATTTTTGTAGGTATCGATCTGTATGTTCTTGTAGTATACCTGTAAAAGAAAATAAATAAATAAAATACAAAAAAAAAATCATTGTGATTTGTGTGATTTTTGCAGGATGTGAAGGAGAGTATCTTCAACGCAACAAGAACTGGTAATGGATTTAATAAAACAATGAGACCTAGCAATGGATTTTTAAATAAAGTAATTATGTATGTTCTTTCCTCCAAGCACAAAAGATAAATACTGTTTGAAGCAACTACATTATGTAGAACATGCGTTTGGTTCAAACTTGATGTTTGCAACATGTGTGTGAGATTTTCAACACAACCGCGACCTAAGTGGTTAAATCATGATCAGGTCAAATATTTTGCCAAAGCGATCAGCACTTTCACCATTTTCTTACATTGATAGCATGACAGATTTATACTGCACCAATTTGACTGTTTCCCTGTTTTCGAATCCAGATTCAAAGGTAGCAAAGGGTAAACCATCTTCGTCATCCCCATCTTCCTCAATCGGTGACATCTCCTTCTTCCATGACCCGACTCGATAGCACTGAATGATCTGCGAACTGCAGCAACTCGACATCACACAAACATGATGTGTTACTGGATAATTCAACATCAGAGGATGTTTTCCACTGAATAAAACAGCCAAAAAAAGACAGCTCGGAAAGTGCTAACTTTGTAAGAAATACAGACTCAAAGAAAAGCGATCAAAATTTACACACCTTATGACATCACTAGTTCCAGGCCTCAGAAAATATCAATTGCATTTTGTGCCAAATTTGGAGGGATAAAAAAATTATTTTGCACGCCGGACCAGAGCTTAAATTCAAAAATTACGAATCAGTGCAATATAGACTTCAATTTTCTGGAATAAAAAAAGGGGCTAAAATTTCATTTCAGAATCACTTTAAGGGGGGAGAAACTTAACTACAAGTCTGTTGCTAAGGAAATCTCAAAACCTCCTTTTTTGGCTCCTGAAGTCCAGTGGGCATCAAAGTTTACCGTGTTTGTTCGATTCACGTTTCCTTTAAATGTTCTGAACCACGCCCATATTTGGTTTGTCACGTGACCACAATAGAAAACATCTAAAAACTCGGACTGAGTGGATCGTTTTCGAAATATAACAATACGTTTTGCCAAAACACGGCATTATCTACAACTTGTAGTATGCGTTTGAGGAAATGTACAATATTTCGAAAATTGTAGATCTTTAAGTGCTTTTATAGAGACTGGTAAGTTTTTATTGAGACTGGTAAGTTGCTATGATAATCTCTGAACCAAATGACAGACTGAAGTCATTCAAAGCCATTTCTTGATTAACATGTGCGTTGATTACAAATGTCAGCGTCTCTTCTGTTAATTTCCCTGATGCTAATGTCTGGGAATTGTCACAAGTCCGAGTCTCCCTTTCACCTGGTCACGGGCAGAAAAACCTGGACTTTAAATATTTATAAATAAACTCTGGATTTGACCAAAAACAAACGTTTTTGTGCCATTTTGCTCAGAATTATCAAAATATTTCATAAAGCAAAAAAAGGGGAGCTTTATAGGCACTTGAAGGTTTTAGGAGAAAACATAAGTAATCTGCAGTTTTCACACAATGTAGGACTCCCTACTATGAAACCTCTTGTTACCTTTATCTAGAGAAGCAGCTTGAACAGAGACTTTAGGAGGATAGTTCCCTGTGAAGAATGAAGTATCAATATCAAGCCCTTTGATAACTCCAGGTATCCCAAGTTTGATTATACACCAGTCATGTCCTGGAATTCTTTTACGTTGTGTTTCCCATCCATCCATCCATTTGCCATACAAAGTGAACATTCCTTCACGCCATTCAGGAGGACTTGGCTAAAAAGTTCATCAATCTTGCTGTTAATATATTATAAGAACAAAAGAGAGAAGACTAGAATGACAAGTAAACCAAGAAGCTCAGAGAGCTCCATAAGCCAACTCATGATATTTGAAAGTTCATGTCATTTATATATGATAAGGTTGGTCAAAGAGATTTCGAGAGAGTTTATATGATTGCATGACACAGAGTAACGTTCTTCAGGAATAATTCACCAGCTGCAGGTTGACCAAGTGGTAAGATTTCAGCTGGGTTTAAATCCTGGTGAGGGAACTTGTTTTTGTTTTCTCCCAAGCTTAACAATAGATGGTTTCCATTTGTATAGCAATTAGAAAGTGAAAATTAATATTCAAGCTACAAATGTAATGCAATTATGTAAGGAATAATATACAAGCAACAATTTCTGCATTCTGATTGATTAAGAACATGTCAATTAATCTCAAATCAGTGCAAAAAAGTAAAATGGAGCGCAAAACGGTGAAATTGAAAATGATTGACAGCTCCTACTTTGAACTCGGACAAACAAAATGGAGGACAAAAATTAAATGACAATTGAAACTCTTTACCTACATTTCAATACAATTACCTCATAACAAAGCAAAGTGCAAAGCTCAACAACAATTACTAAACTAGTAAAAGCAAAGTAATTATTTCGGGGATTTTGGCTATCTGAACAGTTCATGTATTAGAAAAAGTATCATTTTATTGTTTTTTGAGTACTCAAGAGATAAATTTACGCTTTTGCAGCAAACTCAGTAACAGATGTTTTTGTTGATTTCTGGCCACCATGTTGGTGCCCGTGTAGATGGGCACCAGCATGGCGTCTCCATACAAATCTCTATAAATTTGGGTAAAACATTTCTCCGCATATCTCGCTTAAGAAAAATTGCTGTGATCTGACTCTTGGCAAGAGTCTTTGCATATTTACCTCCTTCCTTTTTCCAGATTCTGGACTTTATCTATTGAACGGCTTTTATTTTTATCTTGATATGGTGTGACACTGAAAACCAGCAATTTCTGTAGACTCGCAAGTTTAAAAGGACTAAAATACTTAGATCAGCCTTCAAATTTCGTGCTAAATATTCCAACATTAACTTATGTTTAAACTTAAAAGCTTATTTGTAAAAGTACACTTTTCACAAACATATTCTGAGCAGAAAGTTTAAATATAAGTAAACATTTACAATCGCGTGCTTGCTCATCGTAAACAAACTCCGTGCAACTGATTCGAGTATTCCCCTGGCCTGATTAATGAGTAGACAGTATTTACATTTCCGTTTCCTAGTTCATGTTCACTCTTATGGACCTTTCCGTCAGAGTACTCTTCCACCGATTCCAAACAATATTGGGCCGGATAAGACTGACCTTTTCTGTCGTGGCTGGAGGCAATCAAATACAGCTGTTTCCATAGTTAACATCCCAAAGCCTAGGCGATCATGTTCGTGAACATATAAAATAAACAGGGAAGCAGAGTCCAGAATTCGACATGAAAGCACACCATACACGAAGAGAAGGTCCAAAACGACAAAAAGCACACCAGGACACAAGGCAAATGCAAAAACTGGACTCCTGCTAGAAACAATGCACATAACAACCTCGTTCCGGAGGCAGAGAAGAGAGAGCCTGGGAATGAGGTTGAGCATGTGGTCGATAAAAATTATGTCATTTGCCTTGAATAATTTTGCCCCTGAAAAAATTTTTCGGCGGTGGGGGGCAGATCGGTGTCAATGAACGGATGAAAATCCTCGAATCAGACCGCATTATGAAGGTGTTCTTAGTCAAACGCAACAACTTAATAACCTTGACCATTCGGTCATTATGGGAAAATCTCAAACCTTGGCCTACTGCATTGACCTCACTATTGCTCGGTCAATATGGGAAGGCCTCAGTTTGACATCTTCCTGTAACAACCTCACTCTTGGTTTTATACCTCTTACTAACCGAGTTCGAGGTCCATACCCTAAGTTACGGGCCAAGTTTTTTCCCCTTCAATTTATGGCCCAAGCGTGAAGCGCATGGGCCATAAATCGTAGGGGAAAAACGAGCATCTGTAACTTACCATACGGACCAAGAAGACGAGGTTAGTAAGATATTTATTACATCTCTATTGTGTGTCTGAAGGGTTCTGGAACAATTTCCATTCATGAGAAATGGCTTCAAATTTCTGAAGCAAGTCAAAAGCCACACAAGTAAATTTGAAATCGTTTTTAAGTCTTTAGCATGCTTTAGTACACAATTTATCATGAAAAAGAGTTTTAAACTTTTATTTGCTATACAAGTTGAGAAAACTTGGCGATTAATCACACAACAGTTTGGCAACAGGAGTAGGAGAGTACGGACCACTAAATTGACCAATCACAGCATGCATACTAACTATTACTAGTTATTACAACAAATGCAGTTAATAATCGTAGACGCCGATCTTCACTCGACTGGCCGCCATTATGAAAGAAACTTCGCATTTAAGAACTACATCTTACAGAGCTTGCTATGAAATAAATGTGATTCAGCTGAAGTGTTGATGTGACAAGCTTAAAGTAAAGCTATCCTTTTATGAACTGAGTGTGTTTAATGCGAACTACAACTGAGTTGAAAGCAGCTGATAAAGGTTCATAATTTACCCAAAGTAAAAGAAACCAGGTAAATGAATAAACAACTGATAGAGAGATAGAGAGATAGATAGATGCCTTGTACTTGTTTGACTGCAGACGTGGCTTCCATCAGAGTGAATTGTCAAATTTACATGACCACTGTCATGATTAATACCTTTATTACGTTTTAGCTAAAACAGAGGATTTTACCAGCTGTTATATTCTATTTGTGGCATTAGTTTGTCGACTCTGAGTGCATATTATATTTGCATGTTGTGGTGACAGACGAATGTGATGTATTCTTGGTATTCACGTGACGCAGACATACTTTTTTGAAAAGTACCATTTATTTTCCAAGGTTTTAGTTTTATCAGATGAACGACCCCTTCGGGAATTTGACATTTTACAACGTTAAAGCTCGACAAGGTTTTTCCCCGTTTATTATCAAATGGAGCACGTTTATATAAGTCCCGAGGTTTTTCCAAGCTTTTGCATTGTGTGACATTATACGACTGCCCGAAAAGACTGTTACGCAGGTCAAAAGATGAGTTATTGCTTTAGTTTTTGCTAACTGAACAATTCTTCAACAAGATTAATTCTCTTAAAGGTTTTTAGAAACTATTTACAATAATAATGATAAAAAGAAGAAAATAATGTTAAACTACCAAAATTGTCCAAAATGTCAAGGTAAAAAGCAATAAGTCAATATTAAGGCTGTGAGGCAAATGTTAACTTAAATAAGCAATGTCCTCATGGTGAAACACAGAGATATATAGTCAGTAAGATTACAGCTTCATGATATTTCTTCGAGACATGCATCGAACCACTGCGCAACACAAATGATCAAACTCACAGTAGCTACAGCCTGACTTACGATCTTAGATTGTCTTGTTTGATGTGTAGTTCAACCGTGCGTCAAAATGGCAGGAAAATGGTCTTGAAGATTCAGAGTTGGACTAATCAAACTGTAGATGAAGTTCACCAAAAAAAGAAAAGTACCAGTAAATTTGTGGAATGAGTTTCTTCTGGAAACTCTCCATTTTAGTGTGACTGCTCAGACCACGATGTAGATTTCTTGTAAACGACAAACAGGTTTTCCTACCTCTGACTTTTGCCATGGAATTTGCGAGGAATGGCATTAACAGCGGTAAGGACCATTCCGAGGAAACACAGGACAAGATAGGATGTGGGTTCTAATCATAAGATGTTTTGATTCAAAGTTCAAGCAAGAGTACGTATTTGATCGAGGTGTTCTATCTGACAGTGAAATCAACAAGTCCGATGCGTAAAATTCGTCTGGGTTCAGTTCAAGAGGCTGAAAATGTTATAAGCTCAATTACAGTCAAGAATTGCTCTGTTTTTGGCATGAAAATCACCAACTACTGTACAGTTCTCAACTGTTAGGTTTACATTAAAAGTTTTAATAGTTGCGAAAAATTTATATTCACTGTGACACAGTACATAGAAATAACTTGCGCTGGTGAAGAGTTGCCTGTGACACAACAACCTGGTTGGAAAAAAAATACTTCAAACCTCCTCATAATCAATTCCCCTTTTCTTTGTAAGATTAAATTCCTTAAACCTGCAGAAACTCCTTACAGGAGTGAAGAACTTTCATTATTCAAATTTCATACACTGTACGAATTCTGATGTTCTGATTGGTTCATTTGTATCATGTGACACTGGGTTGTGACGAAACAACCTCCTTGATGTCATTATTGTGGTGTAATAACCGTGGTGTAAATTCAATACACCACTGTCATTACACCATGGCTTCAGCTGACTCAAAGTTTGACGATTTTTGTTTGCAGTGTATTCAATTTGAATAATAAAAATGTTAACACACTCATTGCTCGTGAATTATCGGCATTTACCTGCACTCGTTCACTAACAATGAACTCGAAATTTTCAATACCGCACGAGGCGGACTCGTGCGGTATTGAAAATTTCGAGTTCATTGTTAGTGAACGAGTGCAGGTAAATGCCGATAATTCACGAGCAATGAGTGCATTAACCTGTAATTAGCTGCCATAACCTTCAGAAAACCGGTTAATATTCAAGAATTCAACACTTGGCGCCTTTTTTATCCACGGGAAAAAGTTTCCCGTCTGCTTCAGAGGCAGTACAGTGTCAGTACACCATCGCCGCATCCACTTTGCTCACCTCCATGAGTTCTTTATGGCATATTGTGCAGCATATGTTCCAGCAGAGGCAAAATCAAAGCTAACCTGAACATCCATGTTCCCTGCGATTATATTAAACAAGTTTTGCACCCGTCATTGTGAGCCCATATGTGAATCATAGTAACTCTTGCAAGGTTGTCTGTTGCTTTGAGCAGCATCGATTCAGCAGCAATACCAAGTTTTGCCATTCGTTCACTCTACGTGCTCATTTCTGTAAAAGCTTTGGGATAGGAAATAGATATAAGCGAACAGAATCAATGGCACACTAATAGGATCAGTCCTCTGTATAGCGTGTGCAAACTTCACTTCCAATGCATCAAAAAGTAGTGTTAGCCTAAAAGTCTGAAGTCTCGTGTCGAATCGAAAGCCTAAAAGGAGTCTAAAAGAGACGATACAAAGGCAGAGTTGTCAAATGTCTTATGTCAATGAAATAGCCAATGATAGAAATGGGCATTTGACAGCTGTCAAAATTGTATTTTCTTTTTTACGCCCACATGAGCGTGACTCTCCAGCATACTCAATCGGCCATTTCTATTATTTCTATCATCGGGTTTACAATGATCATGACATGGGTGCAAAACTTGATAAATAACATCGGAAGAACATGGACATTCAGGTTAGCTTTGATTTTGCCTCTGCTGGAATATATGCTGCACAATATGCCATAAAGAACTCATGGAGGTGAGCAAAGTGGATCCCGCGATGGTGTACTGACACTGTGCTGCCTCTAAAGCAGACAGGGGAAAATTTTTCCCTCAAAAAAAAAAGATGCCAAACGTTAGCAAAAGTCAAATTCTCAAATATTAACCAGTTTTCTGAGGGTTATGGCAGCTAAAAGTTCTTCACTCTTGCAAGGAGTTTCTGCAGGGTTAAGGAATTTAATCTTACAAAGAAAAGGGCAATTGATCATGAGGAAAGTTTGAAGTATTTTTTCCAACCAGGCTGTTGTGTCACGAAACTCTTCGCCACCGCAAGTTATTTCTATGCACTGTGTCACAGTGAATATAAATTTTACGCAACTATTAAAACTATTAATGTAAACCTAGCAATTGGGAACTGTAGATGGTGATTTTCACACCGAAAACAGGGCAATTCTTGGCCGTAATTGAGCTTATAACATTTTCAGCCTCTTGAACTGAACCCAGATGAATTTTATGCATTGGACTTGTTGATTTCACTGTCAGATAGAACACCTCTATCAAATACGTACTCTTACTTGAACTTTGAATCAAAATATCTTATGAACAGAACCCACATCCTATCTTGTCCTGTGTTTCCTCGGAATGGTCCTTACTATACCTGGCACAAAATATGATCGACAAAAAGTGTAGAGTTTTTTCGGCTCCTCTACGACCACTACGGCTTCTTGTGCATCTGAGTAGAACAGTTCAGTTCAGTACAGAGTAGAGCAGCTTAGTATATCAGCACATCTAGTAGTATCATAGTGTAGTGTAGATTCGAGTACAGTAGGTTACTTAGGTGTACTCGTCTGTTCAATTTTGAGTCTTTGAATTCTTCATCGAAACGTACATACTTAGCTTAATAGAAATGTACTCCACTGGACTCTTACCACTCTACCTTACAAGCTCTTCTAGTAGTAGTAGTAGTAGTAGTAAACTTTATTTCAACTCGGATTGAAGAGTAGAGTGTAAGCACTATACTTACTTGGCTATAGGTTTTAACTATTCAACACTGCTTTTGACTCGACTGCACTCCACTCAGAGTCTACGCTTGGCTATTGTACACTACGCTAATCTATGATACACTACTGTAGGCTACTCCATGCTACGCTACTCTAAGCACTCTGCTCTATTCTACTTTACTCGATTCTATGCTACTGTACAGTACTCTCCTCTACTCTACTATACTCTACTCTACTATACTATACTATAATCTACTCTACTCTACGCTACTCTACACTACTCTACTCTTCTCTACTCTATGCTACT
>JAHPZR010017815.1:45000-47127 GCA_019787425.1 Platygyra sinensis
TACTCTACTCTACTCTACTCTACTCTACTCTACTCTACTCTACTCTACTCTACTCTACTCTACTCTACTCTACTCTACTCTACTCTACTCTACTCTACAGTACTCTGAAAAAATAACTCATCAAAAAAATAATTTGAAATCACAGTGGCCAGACTGGCGACCACATGTGAAAAGTTAGTAGCCAGTGGACCAAATCCACAGGTCGCAATTTCGAGCCCTGGCAAGGTCAATTTTCTTGGTGTTTGGATATCCCGATGAAACGCTGTTTCTCATGTTTGATAAATAATTTACTTCACATCATGTTATTCCTCACGGGAGATATGAACTCGATAAATTGACCTTGCTCCAAATGTGTGGCTTCATGGCTCAGTTGGTAGAGCATCGCAGCGGTATCGCGAAGGTTGCAGGTTTAAATCCTGTTGAAGCCCTGATTTCTTCAGGCTTCTTCACTCCAATTGCTTAATTTGGAAAAGTAACTCCGATGATCATTCTTCACTTTCATCTACAACTGCAGTTCAAATATGAATTATTTCATATATGCTTCACATCAGAATCATTTCCGTATACTTTGCATGCATCACAGATCACAATGACGGTTGTTCAAGCAAATAATCCAGTTTTGTCCATGTTTGTTATGGTTTCTGAGAATATTTACACAATTTGCCTCGAAAAGTTTCACACAGAGTATGGAAAGTGTGTTGCCACAGTGCTGCTGTTTTCAGAAACTTCCGACAAAGAGTTTACCTTTGTTTTGTAACCTGTCATTCTTGTGGAATTAATTATTGCTTGAGTTGAGAATTGTTGTCATTCAAGATAGTGCAGATGCCAAAAGGTCCATTTGGAAAAAAAGCGCTAGAAAAATAGTGAATTGCTACAGAATGTTCGCAGAGTTATGGGAGGCATTGTCGGGTGGTAGGGCACTCGATGAAGTGAAAGATTTCAAGCGCTCCCAGCCATGAAGTTCTTTGAATGCAGTTGTAGGGGTTCAATTCCTGTTCCAGGCCAGCGATCTCTTAACTTAAATGTTTCCAAAAAAACAGCACTTGTGAAAATGAAGCTGAAGTAGCTCAAAGAGAGCTCTCTGCTTTCTGACCAATTCTCCGAGCTCAACGAAGAAATAACAAGCCCAGTAACATAAAAGACAGAGAAGAATTAATCACTGATCAAAATGCTTTGACTTACAGTAGTGTGACCTTCTATTGCATTGCGTATTATCCAATCAGTGTAACATCCAGATTTTAGATGTTCGACATAAGCCAATTTGTGTCAGGCCTTTCTCATCAATTCCTCCTTACCCCTACCCTCTTGCTAAGAAAGGCCTGATACTCCTCTTCTTCATACATTGTACACTCACTGAAGCGATCGACTCGGCAACCTTGTGTCTGTTCAGTGTTGAAACTGGTTTTATTATGTAGTCGTGATGCATTGGAACCAGAAATTGTCTTTGCAGATATTCAAAAGGATCAAGAGTTTCCATTTGGGCATTAAAGTGCCACTAACCCCCCAAATTTTTTTTCGCTAATACAAATTTCCTTTTTCTCCTGATCACCACTGTGAAAAATTATCGTTGCAGTTATTTTTCAGAGTACTGTAGAGTAGAGTAGAGTAGAGTAGAGTAGAGTAGAGTAGAGTAGAGTAGAGTAGAGTAGAGTAGAGTAGAGTAGAGTAGAGTAGAGTAGAGTAGAGTAGAGTAGAGTAGAGTAGAGTAGAGTAGAGTAGAGTAGAGTAGAGTAGAGTAGAGTAGAGTAGAGTAGAGTAGAGTAGAGTAGAGTAGAGTAGAGTAGAGTAGAGTAGAGTAGAGTAGAGTAGAGTAGAGTAGAGTAGAGTAGAGTAGAGTAGAGTAGAGTAGAGTAGAGTAGAGTAGAGTAGAGTAGAGTAGAGTAGAGTAGAGTAGAGTAGAGTAGAGTAGAGTAGAGTAGAGTAGAGTAGAGTAGAGTAGAGTAGAGTAGAGTAGAGTAGAGTAGAGTAGAGTAGAGTAGAGTAGAGTAGAGTAGAGTAGAGTAGAGTAGAGTAGAGTAGAGTAGAGTAGAGTAGAGTAGAGTAGAGTAGAGTAGAGTAGAGTAGAGTAGAGTAGAGTAGAGTAGAGTAGAGTAGAGTAGAGTAGAGTAGAGTAGAGTAGAGTAGAGT
>JAHPZR010017816.1:7500-14858 GCA_019787425.1 Platygyra sinensis
TACCAGGCGACGAAGGCCCTGAGTTGGTTCGTGGATGAGGTGACGGATGCGCGGCGGACCGGAGACGTAGACAAGAGTAAAGCGCTTTTGGCGGACATATTTAAGCTGTTGGGAAATAGCAGCTACGGGAAGCTAATCGAGGTTCTTGAGAGGCAGACTCGCGTGATATACACGAAAGATGTGAAGATGGTGGACAGAGCACTGAGAAGTACGTACTTCGAAGACCTGGACGAGATAGGGCGGGCTTATGAGCTAGAAAGCCGGAAGCCACGAATCTTGATCAGACGTCCATTCCAGGTAGGGATCGTGGTGTATCAGTTGGCCAAGCTTAGGATGCTCGAATTTTACTAGGACTTCTAGGACAGATTTGTTGATCGCCGTGACTTTGTGCTAATCCAGATGGACACAGACAGCAACTACATGGCCATCTCAGGCGATAAGCTTGAAGACATCGTCCGCCCAGAGCTGCGTGCAGAATTTGAGGCGACAAAGAAGCAGTGGCTGGCATGGGACAAGTGGAGCGGGCGTACGCCTGGGCTGTTGAAACTGGAATCTGAATGTAGCGGGATGATCGCGCTGTGCTCGAAATGTTACTTTGTCAATGGTGAAAAAAGAAGTTTAGCACCAAAGGCATGTCGAAGAAACAGAACTAAATCACCTGGCAGCGTTTCAAAGCGGCGCTCAATGGCAGTATTGATAGAACAGAAAACCGAGGATTTTTACGTCTCATGGAAAAATGCACAATTACGATGTTTCTCGGCCCTAAATGCATTTAGGACCCGAGAGTGTGAATACCTGAGTTAAGACAGAGTTGTAGGGGAAGAGTCACCAACCAAAAAAGCGTGCCAAGAAAAAAACAGTATTTGCTAGACTCTTCCCCTACTACTGTTGTCAATGGTGAAAAAAGAAGTTTAGCACCAAAGGCATGTCGAAGAAACAGAACTAAATCACCTGGCAGCGTTTCAAAGCGGCGCTCAATGGCAGTATTGATAGAACAGAAAACCGAGGATTTTTACGTCTCATGGAAAAATGCACAATTACGATGTTTCTCGGCCCTAAATGCATTTAGGACCCGAGAGTGTGAATACCTGAGTTAAGACAGAGTTGTAGGGGAAGAGTCACCAACCAAAAAAGCGTGCCAAGAAAAAAACAGTATTTGCTAGACTCTTCCCCTACTACTTAGGGGTATTGCGAAACGAAATCTCAATTAGAGAAGTGGGGTTGTATGTGTAGGATTCACATTGAAGTGAACTGTCAAATTGTGGTAAGCGACTTTATTACATAAGTCTTAGAAACGTTTGCGTTTTCCATAAAAAAATATGTCCAGTTGCTTCGGCGATATAAGTTTATAAGTTTATAAGTTCAATACAAGGTTTAAAGTGTCCTTGATTTTCTGATTTCGAACCATGCTGTGAGAAATGTGAAAAATTTAAAGACTAGAGTTGTTGTTGAATATGAATATGCATAATTCAATTCAGTGTTGTAAAGAAAGCTTAATTTTTCTGTCGTTTCTCGCCCTATCAATAACGTCTCGAGAGATTACAGTTTTATTACGTTTTAAAGTTTTCTTTGTTTTAGTGGGGACAGCCACCTCGTAGACTGCTGTAATTTCTTTTTCTGTTTACAGTTTTGAAGAAGGAAAAGCATCGTTTAATTTGCTGTTTGACAGCTCTTGACGCTCGTCAGCTTAATGTTGTCATGCTGCGTCTACAAATTATAAAGACTTCTTCCTTTTGATTGCTCAATTTATTGGGTTTGGTAAAATGCTTGGCTGAATTTCTTTTAAGGTTATCGGTAAAAACTGGTAAAACTACGGCCGAAAAAATTGACTGCAAAGCCGTCAGCAAAATAATGTTCAGTGCTTTAGCACCAATAATTATTAAAACTCAAACGCCGCAAGTCTTTGGAGATTTTGGGCGTTTTCCGGCTTCTAAATGCATTTCTTAGCTTTAACTGGAATAACAGTTAATCTTTAGCCAATTTTGAGCAACATCAGGAGCCATAATCAGGGACGGAGACCGTAAGCGCGCGCTATTTCTAGTATTGGGGTTGTCGCCATGATATGGGACAATTTTTCTATTTTTAGAACAAATTGCGCCATCGCCTGCGGCACACGCGCGTACATTGCTGCGAGGATTTTCGCGGATGTCGCGCAGGGGAAATGGCATCCGAAATTCCCGAAATCGTTTATGCTTTTGGCCAAAAACTCAAGCCCTTTATGATTGTTGAGTGAAGATAGTGCCGAATTTAGGTATGTCCCGCTTTATATCGCTGATCAAGTTGAGTTCGGCTGCTCCTTTTACAAGAACTTCACATTACTCCATCGATACTCCAATCTAAATTTTACACATGAAGATGATTAACAGCTTTTCCATAACAGAGAAAAAAAAAACTAGTTCGATATGTTTGGATATAGCAGCGTTTAGGCCCAATAAGTGACAATAGGTTTATGTCCGTAGATGCTGCTTAGTTGTGTTTGTGAAAAAATCCAATAAATTGTCTGTTGTCGAGGAATGAGAGCGCCCGCCGGCGCGTGTTTTGCACAGCTAGTAAATAGTAAAACATGACAAATTAGACTTCGATCTTTGGTTTGAAAACGTACATCGAACTCATATAATATCTCTAGTCAGTTTTGAATATGTTTAAGGTTGACTAATGTTTGAGAACATCATTAACAGCTTAGCTGAAAAATTGTGAATACAGCAGAAATAATCAGAAAAGTTACGATGACGCTTTTAATGAACTCGAATAAAGATTTCGATTGAGTCAAAACTTCTTGTCTATTTTATTTGCGCGGTGTAAAGTTCACTATGTGAAAGAAACACACATGCTGTTAGTAGCCTTTTGGTGAACATTGGTGAAAATTGTTGTAGTATCTCAGCACAAAAGACAACGACACAAATCTTTTTTACGATTTGTTTACAATCTGAAAACACCGACTCGGACTTGAAAGTGCACGCGCTGCACTATGCAAATGAACTACTCGTACGCGTCAGACTTGCCTTTAAAAAACTTTTGCAAACTCGCCAAACGAGCAGAGACAACAAGAAACTATCAAACACAGGTTTTGGTTGTGATAAAGCATTCTTTGGCAAACTCACAAATTAACTCGATACCGGAGTAAACAGTTTTCTTACAGAACTTTTCTCTACAAAACAACACAAAAGTTTACGGGAAAAACTAGCCGGCGAGCGGATTTTATTCATTCACAGCACGAACTTAAAGAAATTCTCGACCCTGAAAAACACACCTTTTCCATTAAATCAGGGCATAAAAGTCCATAGAAGAGCCCTGGTTCTTCTCTACCTTATTCCCTGTCATCGCTGTGAAAAATCGGCAAGAAAATCTCGCAGCTCTCACCATTTCATCACCGTGAACGTGACAACATCCACGCGAGAGCCCAAGACACGTGCGTGGATCAGCGCGGATATATGACGTCAGGATGGCGCAATTTGTTCTAAAAATAGAAAAATTGTCCCATATCATGGGTCCGCGCGCATCCCAAGGGCACCGCGGAAATACGCTTTTTCACGTCACAGTATAAACTGGTCAGTGGTCATCACCATCAGCCTATCTTCCTTCGAAATTCCTTCGATCGATCGACGAAAGGATCGGTATTCTCGTGGTTTAAGAACGAGAAATTCTTGATACTTCTCGTTTTTTTGTAGGTTTGACCTCCTAAATCGGTTTTTAACACTTTTTAACATTTTTCACAAAATGTTCGCAATGAATAGCGGTACAGGAAAGCCAAGAAAGTCATTTTGTGTGGTGTAATTTACAGTTGCTGAATCGATCGAGCCGAGCTGACAAAGCATCGATAGTGTTGCTACAGTTGTCCTCTTCAGGATTATCAAAAACAACGATGGGCATGCAATCAGAGCAGAGGATTGGTTCTGTGTGAGGCTTTTGCAAGGAGTTTGAAGACCGGCTAGATTTTAAGTGTAATTTGCGCGAAGTGAAAGAAGCACATGTAAGTTTTGTTTTTTGAAAATATTCACTCACTTATTAAGTTTGCGCCGAAATAAACTTAATATCGCTTGTTCTTTTAGAAATAATTCGCCCTCGTCAAACAATAAGAATTTTGTCTTTAAAGACTGGCTCGTTTGACGTTTCTCATGATTACCTTTCTGGTATTCTGCGCCTTTCGGAACGGGTTAAATAATATTTTTTCTACTGTCTGTTCGTAGTCAAAATAAAACACTTGTTGATTTCATGCACACGTATCATTAAAGATTGAAGAGGGCTATAAAATGGTGATGTTTGCGAAGAGAGTAGAAATACTGTGATCTTTTTTTTGCTGTAGTGAATAATATATTCGGTTCATTCACAACATTTTTCCTTGCTTGAGGTCTTTTTGTTTACAAGCTTACTGTTTTACATGTTGAAAGTAAATGCAAATTTTACAAAAGATTCAAGACTCGTTTCCTTGTACGTACATGCATGTACAGGTAAGTACTTCTTATTTTAAAATGCTCAAACTATGATAGGAAATTTTAAAGGACTCGGACATACCATCCTTCTATAAGGATATCTTGTTCTCTTTTCTGGACTTAAAAAGTCTTTACAACTCTAAGGACGAACAAGAGATGACTCTCTTTAATAATAAAGAAATCCTCATTGACGGGAGGACTGTTTTTTACCATGATTGGGTCGAAAAGGGTGTCTTCACGTTGCATGATGTAATCGACGCTAGTGGTAATTTTTTATCATTTGAACAGTTCCAACAGCGTTATGGAATCAATTGTAGCTTTATCAATTATTTCCAAGTAATCTCTGCAATTCCGAGCGCCCTACGGAAAAAAAGCCAAGGAGCGTGTTAAGCCTAATGTCAACTTTCTATCCGGCGGCACCTTATTTCAATTATCCTCGGTCTTAACCATCAACCTCTTGAAACTTAGATCTAATGACTATTATTGGCTTTTTCTCAATAAACGGAAGTCTCAGCTGGCCACTGGTCCAATGAAATGGGACCGCGAATTTGCTCCGACGGCTCTGCCATGGAACCAGATCTTTGATAGAGTGAAGCTTATTTGTAAGGGAATCAACTGAGAGAATTTTACTTTAAGTTAATCCATCGCATCGTCGCTACGAAGAAAGAACTTACTCTCTATGGAATCACAGACAATGATATATGTTTCTACTGTGGTGAGCCTGACTCAGTTCTTCACACATTTCAAAACTGTAGTACGACAATTTCATTTCACAATCAGCTGCTGAACTGGTTCAATGAGATGCATAACACCTCAATATCCCCGGCAAACTATGAATTATTATTTGGTATGACCTGTCGGAAGGATAATTATATTGTTAGGAAATTGAATTTCTGTTTATTATTTGCTAACTATTATCTACATTATCACAAGGTAAATGAAAGGAAACTTGATTGGGTTGAGTTTACATCAAAATTAAATGCCAAGTTAAAAATAGAAAAGCAAGTTTCTGGTTCTCTTTTATGATGCTCCTTCGCATTTTCTTTTTCTTTTCTTTTTTGTCCTGTTAATACTAGTACTTTAACTTAAATAAAAAGGAAAGGAAAAAGTACATCATCGAAGTGTCTATAGGTATCATTAGTTTTTATTCGTAGGTCTTGTAAGAATCTCATTGTAAGTAGTGCAGATCTGTTGAAAGAGTAAAGTATAGTATTGTAATTAGGTTAAGTATCTACTATTGTCAGTAATTTTCTCCTTTGTTGTAAAAAATAAAACGGTTGTTTAAAATAAATAAATAAAAAAAAAGAAAAACAAAAAAAAATGCATAAGTTGTTTACAGTGTAATTCGTTGCCAAAGGCAATAGCCAAATTGCGGCGGGATTTTTTGACTTTTTTTGATACGCTGGGATGTATGACTGAGTTCATTTGATAAGAGTGTTATAATTCAAGAGACTCGTTCAAATGTAGTTCGATCGTTGCAGAAAAACAATTGCAGCTGGATTATGACTATTTTGATACGCCCAGCATGAACCATCGCCTTGCAACGCTTTCTGCTACGAAGTGATTATGGAATTCATGCATGCCGTTATAAAACTTATTAGTCATGATTCTTTTTTTTCGCTTGCTAGCATCTTACTAACATCGGGCTTTAGTATATACACACTCAGTGATCTTGGTGTTTTAAGCAATCTGATAGGTTCGCTATCTCTGGCTAATGAGCATTATTCACCCCCTACCGAGTGAATAATGCGTAAGCCAAAAAAAATAAAGCATACTTTTGAATAAAGCATACTTTTGATTCACACTGATTTGAGCGGTGTTTAAGGACCATTTTTCTGGACTGTCAGGAGTTTTTTTCGAAGATTAACTATAGATTTTCCATGTTCAAAGATTCTGTAAATAGTTTCGCGAATTCGCGCACGCTTTGTACAGCTTACACGTTTTCCACGCATGAATTAAATATTCTGCCACTATTCACCTCGATTTCAAAGAATAATTGTTAATTATTCGACGGGCCCGTGTCTCGACGAATTTAGCCCTTGTTTTGAGCAGTGTTCCCATTTCACTGCTGTAAATGTATTGGCATTAAATTTTCGTGGTGATATTGACTTTTTTTTCTGTAGCAATTTATAAAATTGTTCTTTGGCTGTACGGTATGCATGGCGCCAATTGCTAACGCTCAAGCAGATCAGATGCAAGCGTTAAAGTACTTTCACGGTTATCCGTTAGGTTTTTCTCTCAGCCGTTAAACGGTTACCGATCGTTTTCAAGAGCCGTTAACCAGAATTACAAAGCCGTTAGACCGTTAGGGCAAAGCGTTAGAACGTTATAAGGAGCCGTTAGGCAAAACTTGGTAGCCGTTAGAACGTTAGCACAAAGCGTTAGAACGCTTTGAAGGCCGTTAACTATCCGTTAGTCATCCGTTAGTTTTTAGCCGTTTAACGGGTAAGCGTTAAAGTATGTTTTCCTGTGAACAGTCACATTTTTGTAAGTGTATTGTGTAGTATAGATGTATGCATCAGATATGATGTGACTTTGTACAATTAAGCGTGTAACAAGTGTTCTTTGCAGTAACTTTCTTTATAGCGTTTGTTTAAAGTGTTAATTGTAGGGAAAAATTACCATAAATGTATAAATGTAACTCGTACAGATATAGTGGGTTGTTGTGTGCAGCAGTTTTGTTGGAGAAGGGAAGTAAGCACGAAAAAAGAGAGACGAGTTGAAGGGCCTGTGACCAAACAGAGAAAGCGAAGAAGTCACTGCCAAGAGCCATTGATAGGCGCTAGCCAAGTAACTTGACGAAACTCATTTCTCAGTAGTGGCGATTGAGATTAGCGTTGAAAGACCTTGTGCTGAAGAGAAAACGCCGGCTTAAAGATAAAGAAAAGTACGTGAAGACGCGGAGCTAGGTTTGAACTAAAGAGTAAG
>JAHPZR010017818.1:7500-31368 GCA_019787425.1 Platygyra sinensis
AGTCGCGCTGCGCGCAGTTTAATATAGTTTTTTCCCTCCCAGTTGAATTTGAGTTGTCGCCGAAGGCAGTTGAATGTTGCTTAATGTAGTTTTCTTTTTGTGGCCGTTACAATGTAAGTATATCTTTACCGTCGTTTCTTATTAGCTGTATTTCGTTGGCAGTTGGTACAATTCTGTTTTTTATTCATGTTGTAACTTTTAGTTCGTTTACCTTTTAGTTTCAACCTACGGATTAAAGTATACGTCAATGTGAATGCATCCGTCCGTCGAGTTGAGAACGTTTGTCGGCGGTTATAATTCTGTTGCTCGAACATTCTGATTACAATGGGGAGCACATGTCTTGCCTTTGTAGTCAGTGGCGATTAGGCTACAAGGCATAAGTAGTTTTACAGCAAGTCTCAAGTGCAGTGACTCTGCTTAGAAGTTTTGTCCCATTCACTGCCCCTCCCTTTTCTTTCCTCTGTTTTATCACTGTGGCACATGCCTGCTCTCTGCCTTCTGCTTAGGGGGGTCATGGCTGGGTTGCGAGGATTTGCCAGTCATGGGACCAGTCACCACTTAGGAGCTGTCTGTCAATAGTGGAGGCTCCTGGCTGCTTCGGGCACCTAACCTACACTTTGCGAGGCATTTGTTAATTGTTAGGATTTTTTTTGTTGGTTTTGTCTAAACATTGCATCATTCTTCATAAACTTTGTATAAATGAGAATGGTGTAGTACTGTTGTAAGTTATTAATTTTTTTAGTTAATTATAATAATTAATCTGAATCTTTATCTACAGAGGTTTCCTCCTGATGTACGTGACAACTCAAATGCAACACCACTGCACTTAGCTGCTAAATATGCACACTGGTAAGGGTATAAAACAGTTATACTTATTGCATGTTATATTGATTCCAAGGGCAAACGATGTGGTAAAGATTGCTGGTGCATACAGTATGGGTCCTCTCATTGACACCAGCACTTGCAGTTGAAAAGACTCCATTGAGATTTCTCATAATAATTAATAATGATTGTTGAAATTCATGATGTTTCAAATTCAAAATGTTGGTTTGCATTGACTCTAGTGGTAGACAATGATATTATGTCAAATTCAACAAAATTTCGAGTTTATGTGGCATTATATTTGTAATAATTTTTTTGAAGGTGCAAAATTATATATGACTGAATTTAATTTTCATTTTTACCAATATTTATTTCTGCAGTGAAGTGGCGTGGACCCTGGAGAGTAAGACTGTATTGTCAATGATCAATGAGCGGGATGTTTCCGGGAAAACTCCTGTGGACTATGCCAGTGAAGGAAAAACACCAAGGTGCGGTACATAGTGTAGAGAGGGAGCACCGGCATGTTTGATTTTAATAACCTGTCTGACTTGCTTGTAATCTTTTTAGTTTGGATCAGTTTGATTTGCTGTTTCCTGTATTATGCGCTGGGTACAAAAACAAATCTTTGAATCGGTGTTTTCAATCAGTAGAAGTAGGTTGTCTGACATCGACTCATTGAACGTCAAACTACGTCTTGCCTAACGGCAAAAAAAAAATCAGTTTGAAGGTAAGCGTATAAAATTAAAAACAAGTAGAATGGAAAACAATTTTGTTTAGAACTACTCTTCAGTTCTAAAACAGGCACCGTGTTGATTTTGTAAATCCTGCAAGTGCATATTTTTTCTTTTAGGCACGGTGTACCAGTACAGGTAGTTGATAAACAGTTTCAGTTGAGCAAAAACATCTGCATTTGAATAAAAAGAAAACTATTTTTCATCAAATTTTTTGATGACTGCTAATCATGCAAATTTGTTAATTAATAGTCTGTGGCAACTTTGTGCCTTAAGTAAACTAATATTTCTGTCAGAAAACTTCTTTCTCAGAAGATTGGCACAGATTTTTTAAAAAATAATTTTAGTTGCTGGCAAGGGATTTGTTTTTGCGGTAGAAATATATCATGGCTTCTTTCCACGTACAGGTTCTATGTACATTTGTACAGATGTCAGTGATATAATTATCTCAAGTTTGTTTTTGTTATGGTGAAACTGGTAATTATGCACACAAAAACCCCCAGCAAAATTCTTGCTAAAATTGTAAGACATAAACACAGCATTTCCGTGCTGTTCACACTCAGTTACTTTTAGTTCTGGAAAGAACTCGCCCCTAGTGCATGCTACGCTACTCACTAACTAGCAACAGAATAGATAGTGACTATTATATGTATGTCAACAGCTCATGCTATTTCTGTGGCTCTGTCAAGTTATAGATACGTGGTTTTAAACCAACCAGCGTGTGCATTTTCTTTACGTTATTTTCTTTACGCATAATGTTATTATAGTGGTCTAATGATTAACATGTTTGTCAAGACTCTGAACTAAGCGGTCTGTGTTCAAGCCTTGGCCAGGGTCGCTGCTTTGTGTTCTTAGGTAACACAAATTCACACAATGCCTCTCTCTGCCCAGGTGTACATGATTGTAATAATGGGTACAAGTAAATTTTATACTTGGCATAACATGTCAAGAGAAGGGAGGGGGGTACCCCTTGTCACTTGAGAACCTGTCTCTGTAAAAACCAACCACTGATTTTACTTCAAAAATTCAATTTTTCTCATAAGCTGGGATTTCAGAGCTTTTATCTAGTCAATCACTAAAATGAGTTTTATTTTATTAAAAATTCTTATAATTGAATTTTTGTACATGTAGGATCGATTGAAGTTTGGTCCACTCAACACAAGTTGCATGCCTGCCAAAACTTGGAAAATAGCACATGATTATTGCCTGTGCTCTAAAAAATTTATTATTGACTCAAAAGTCCTAGTTCTACAGTATTTGTCGACTATGGGTATATCATAGGAGTTTGTTTAGTCATGTTTCAAAGGAAAGTTTCTTCCTGTTAAATCAACTTTTGAACTGAACACTAAAATAGCTCTACTTTGAAGGCATATTTTAAAAATTTGGCACCTGTTTTAAACTGCTGAACTACATATAGAAAGTATAAATGGCCCTTAATTTAAAACAATAATAATATTTGTCTGGCCACAGAGACATGCTCTTACAATAAATGCCAGAAAAACTCAGTTAAGCTTTGCCTAGCCAGACACAGACTTCACTTTACAACAGAGAAACATCTCGCCCTTTGGGTGTGGAGCTGGAAAAATTAATTGGTTTTCAACACACCCTTCCTTGGATAAAGAGTTACTGTAATCAAAGTTAAACAACATTAGGTAAACTTTTTTTTCCTCTTGTAGACACCGTTGGCTCCAGAGACACCTCAAGTACTGGCAAGCCAGTCGCTGTCCACGAAATCGGCCGCCCAATGCTTGGATACCATGGTTTTTATTACTCCTCTCACCATCATTTGGAATTTTCGTTATTGCTTTGTCATTCCATCACCTCTCAACACTCTTTGCAACACTGATAACCATGGGAATCATAGTCTTCTTCAACGTGTGGTCATTCTCCAGACACAGATTACAGCACATTTCTGCAATCCCAAACCCTGCGCTAGCTGGCTTTTTCTTTGGGCTAATAATACAGAGTTTGTTATGCTACTTTTTATATATTACTCCTCATATCCTTTGGAATAATGTGTAACTGTCACAATCATGAGTATGTTTTAGTAAGTAAACTTTATTTAAACAGAGTAGCCTATTCAGCTGGTCTCCATAGGGGTCCTGTATGCAGGGCTTGAAGTTAACTTTTCATGCAGTCCACTTGCAAAGTTTGGCTATAGTAAGAATTCGTTTCCACAAGCAAACCAGTGAGAGCACTAGCAAATTCTTTCCAATTGTTTGGGAGACATGGAGGATTCAAACTCGCAAACATTTGCTAGTGGATATTTTTCTCACTCACAGACTATCAATTGAAAATCACTTGCACTTTGCGAGTTTGCGAACGTTAATTTCGAGCTCTGTGTATATGTAAAGTATCTAAAAGTTATATAGAGATTAAAAGCCTAAAATGCAATAAGAAAATTTATTAGTTAATTTCCAACCAACCAGCAAAATTATAAAAAAAAATTCAAAATAAATTTAAAATATTTATAATTTAAAGAAATTTCTTGCTCTGCGAGAACATATGTTGTGGATTAGGCGGGTTTCACAGTGAGTCTTTCATTAACAAGTCACATAATAATTATTATTATTTGTTTTTAATTAAAAGCATTATTATATAACTATTGCATATTTACAGTGTAGGATGAGCAATGTTTCTCTTGTTTGGTGATTACAGTGTTATTTCAATGTGACAATAAAACATTCATATACTCCTTAACTTTTATCACAACTTTGGCCCGAGCTTTTTTGGACTCCTCTTGCAATTGTTGTCTTGATAGCTACTATTATTACATTGAGGTACATGTAAATTCACTGTTGTTTACTTTTAAAACACATGCAGTACAGCATTTGAAATATTATTACTTTCTAATTTTGTGTATTTGAAATTTGGGATAGTTCTCAAGAAACCCACATTTACATGTGCATGTATACAGATATTGATGACCTTTACTTACAAACCCTGTCATTATTACAATGATTGGAAGTTTAGAAGTCCACTGTTACTAAAACAAAACTTGCAAACATATCTGTACCAATACTCCATTTCCATCTGGATATAAGCTGGGCATAATTCACAAGAAAAATACATGTACAGTGAATGAAATCCTGATTTTTCCAATTTCCAAGGGAAATGAAGATTGGTTTGAAATCAGGGGTCAGTATTATGCCCTTAATGACTGGTCCCGCGGGGAACAGTGAATTTTGTTTCCCGAGAACCTCAATGTTTCCCAAGACAAAGTCGAGGGAAACATTGAGATTCGAGGGAAACAAAATTCACTGTTCCTCAAGGGACCAGTCTTAAGTGATTTGTTATATAGCAAAACAAAACAAACACAAATTTTGAAAAACGCACTGAGATTCCAGCGACAACATCAGGCGACCACTGACCACGTGCAACTGCGGTCAACATTTTGTGGGTAACAGTGAACTGTTTCCCGTTTGACGTCATAGTTTTCGCAATGTTGCCCGCTCATGGATGTCATGTGACTATGAACTACCAGTAGCCAATGAATGAGCGCGCTGAAGTGGGTAAAACACCAGCTATATAACAATATGCCCTTAATGACTGGTCCCAATGGAAACAGTGAGTTTTGCTTCCCTGAGACCCTCAGAAGATGCTCCCCAAGACACCTGGAACATTGAGGATGGATTAGAAACAAACCTCACTGTTTCCCGTGGAGCCAGTAATTAATAAGTGTTTCTGTCAGTAATACCTTCCAACTCAAAAATAGAACAAACTGCAAAAATTTATATGCTTGGCATCTGCAGAATTATAGCACTACAGAATTGCTTAATTCAGAGTAACTATGAAAGATGGCTTACATGTATGATGATTTTTTCTTCAAAATACCTGTAAATTCTGATAGGTTAGTTCAAATGTTGGACTCCACATTAGCCAGGCCAGGTGCTAGTTCTGTTTGCAGGGTAATGCTGTTGTGTTCTTGGGCAACATCAGAATCCTTGAGCTCCTATGTTGAGTTTGAGGGTGAGTTCTGGACATGTTTTCCAGACTAGGTTTTATTTTATTTTGCTGTTCATAAACTGAAAATTAAGGTCAAAGAATAACATGTATTTTACGATAACTGCAGAAATTCACGCGCGCTCATTGGTTAAATTTTATTGTCAATATGCAGACAGACACATGAATTTGAAATTCATGCAACGCGTCAGCAAGCGAGAGCGGGCAATTCGACAATTTATTGTAAAAAACAAATTGATGTCAGGTTTTAATGCGTCTGTCCTGTTATTGACAATGAATTTCGTCATAACATTGTCAAAGTAGTTTCCAGAGCTACTTTGACAATGTTATGAAGAAATTCATGATCAATAACAGGACAGACGCATAAAAAACTGACGTCAATTTGTTAAATGTACATTTAGAACTTACCGACACAAAATTGTGTAGATTCTACAGAAATAGCCTTGCATCAACCCTGGATTGCACCATTTGTAATGCAAATTAGAATTTCAATTTAATTGTGAAAAAAGCTGTAATTATCTTGGTGTGAACGTCACACCAAGATAATTTACTGAATGTTCATCTCTTGAACTTCATGTTTGACCTTTTTTTTCACAGAAATCTTTTTTCAGACCCTGGTGTGGTAACATCTAACAGAATCTCTGACACTGGAGAAACAATGGTAAGAAATCAACATACTGGAAATCAAATGCTGAACATAACTTTTGGGCCTTGAAGAATAAAATGCCATTTGTCGAATGGGTGGTGGTTGTGTTATAAAAACAATAATAAGGAGCCCAGAGGTTCCTTACTGTGAAATCCTGAGTGCCCAGAACTTATTAATAAGCTCATAATTATATGAAAAAAGTAAGTTTTTCCAGTTGCCTTAACTAGTCACCTGTAGCACCTGGGCAGTTCAAGAACACAGCCCTGTCAGCACTGAGGGGTGACTGACCTCTAAGATGTCCTCAAAGTCTAAAAATTTAGATTAATTTTACATTGTAAAGGAGGCATGGTGGCCTCATGCTCAGTGCGCTCAACTCCAGAGCGAGCGGCCCAGGTTCAAGCCCTGGCCGGGGACAGTGTGTTGTGTTCTGTGGCAAGACTAGCCTGCTAGCAGGCTCATATTGGAAATCGAGCCACGAAGCCACGAGATGAGAAAGTGAGCCCACTCTGATCTCTGCAAATTTTTCATTTTCACCCCTGAAACCACAGAAAATAAGCCAACTAATTTTCACCGGAAATATGAATGTTGGCAGCTCAGATTTCTTGAGAAAATTGTAAATCTTTTACCTAACAACTTGCAGGCACGATATACGTTGCTGATATAGAAAAAGCTTCAAAGTTTATGTCTAACAAGGACACACACTTGATTCCAAGTGATCTTGCTTCTCGCAGTCTGGTCTTCGATGAAACACATTCGTGTTGTTTCGTTGCCCACTTGCAATCACAACAGGGTCACATACGTTTGTAATATTTAACTCTTCTCATATGCAGACGGCAACATGACAAATACATCTTGATTTCCTGCTCCCTCTTTAGTTTGAAATTTAACCAGAATTGGACTGGAACTTTGTTAAAACATCAGGAATACCTGCACTTACTCAACTCCAAATCCAAATTTGGACGACTTGTATATTTTATCATGAGAACGTGCGGTAAATTGCCAACTCCATAGGGACCTAATGGCTCCTAATCAAACATAACAGATAGGTATTTTACTTCGCTCTGGCGAAGCAGAAATGAAAAAATTTCAGAGATCAGGGCAGGCTCACTTTCTTGGCACCTCTTCGCCAGACTCCTTCCCGCCGGATCGCTCTGCTCTTCGTCGCTTGTGTGAGGTGAGCCTGCTTGAGCCTGCTCACAGGCTAGGGCAAGAGGCTGTACCCTCATGGTGCCTCTCTTTACCCGGGTGTATAAATGTGTACTGGCAAACTTAATGCTGGAGGCTAACCCGGCAATGGACTAGCATCCCATCCAGGGGGGAGTAGAAATACTTCTAGTCACTTCATGCTATAGAAACTGGGATAAGCTCCAGCCTGGTGGGCCACAATTTTGTTTGAACAGCACATTTCCCTGATCTCTGTATGGCTACATGTATCTCGGCAAGGGAGATGTTTAGGTCAAATCAGGAAGAATAGAATGTTTAGATCAGCAAGACCTCCTTTCCTTAGCTCTGAGCTATTTTAATTTGTTGTTGGAATTTGTTTTTATACATACTGATAATTATGATTTATTGCTCATTTACTTACAATTTTCTTTTCTTAACAGTCCATTCTTGATGTTGCAAAAGGCATTGTATCAGAGTGCAACTTCTGTACAGTTTGTGAGGTACTGTGTACAATGCAGACCACGAAAAGAATTGTGATTTTATAGCTACATGTACAATATGGATACTTAACAGTCCTAATAATCAATATAAAGTGAAGGGTGCTACTAACATGTAATGTTGTGAAAAGTGAAAATTAGGTTTCCACCTTTCCTCATGGAAGCTACCTCTGTTGAGTGCAATGAGGAAGGGTAAGGGGTCTGGATGAATACAGGAATGGAGGAGGAGGTGAAGCTAAAGAAATTATTTTATTTTTTCTTTTCCCTTTTGACACTCAGCTTATTGCAATTTACAATTATCATTATTGCAATTTTGCCTCAGGATATGTGACCAATCAGTTTCCATGTACGATACTTCACTTCCTCACTCAGTAAAACATATTATTATTCATTCAAAATATTTCCCCGTTTCTGATTGGTTAAAACCACACGCGTAATTCACCATAACCAGCTGCTGTTCACCAAATTTGGAAAGAATCTTCGTCATATTGCATCAATGACGTCAAAAGTGCAGCCCGCTGAAAATTATTGAACCAATGACGTCAAAAGTGCAGCCCGCTGAAAATTATTGAACCGTTGACCGAGAAAACCTGGGGACGAGATTGTTATTTTTGGTGAGCGGAAAAACAAAGAGCGAAATGGCGAAACTCCTTTAAGAACGGGGAAATATTTTGAATGAATAATAAAGCAATTATTGAATTCGGCTGTCGTACGATATGAAGAATTCTGCAGATCTCGGAGAGTGTTATCCACCTCGGCCTTCGGCCTCTGTGGATAACACCCTCCTTGATCTGCAGAATTCTTCATATCCTACTTCGCCTCATTCAATAATTGCTAAATATACCGCTTGAAAGCACTGCACAGCTTACTAAAATGTACTATCCTCAAGAGTTGGTTTAAAATAGAGTTGGGGATTGGCAAAGGGATTTAATTGCACTTTGTTTTCTTTCCAGATTGTAATGCCTGAATTCACTAAACACTGCCGACTGTGTGAAACATGTTTTCTGAGTCTGGATCACCACTGTCTGTTTCTCCTGAGCTGTGTGGCCAGAAACAACCACAGGGCTTTTGTGTTCTTCATGTTTGAAGTAATGATGGCCAATGTGTTATTCGTAAGAGCAGCAGTGTCATGTGAGTTAATAATACAAATTTGACCATGTGACGATAATAAAGTGCATTGAAATGAAAGTGAAAAAGGCCAAATGTAGTAAACTAATTTTAGGTCCTTTAATTAGAATCAGTTAACTGTAAGGATAAAAAGAAACCTGTTGTGAGAGAGGAAAGAGTAAACACATAGTAATTATGTTCGACTTAACCCCCACAGAAAACTTATCAAAGTGAACTTACTGGTAAAAAGTGCTTTTTAAGTAGTTTTCTAGTTGGCTTATTATACGTATAGAATGAGGAATGTCATTCGAATTATAATAGCATCCAGTAGTAGTCGGAAAAATTGTTCATATATTTGTTCTAAAAGAGTTTGGATTTAGGATGTTGTAAGGATGCACTTTGAGTAGCTTAATTATTTTGCTCAGATACTAGAGAGAGGGTGAGATTTCAGCACAAATTGTAAGAGGCATAAACACTTACAGCTGTACAAGGCTTGAACAGTGATTTGGATTTTAATTGGTTTCATTCAGAATCAGATGAAACATACAAAGTAATGAAAAGTTAAGAATGGGGAAATGTGCTTAACATTGCAAGTTGGTGTCAGAAATGAGGGTTGTCCAATATACCTGATCCGTAACGGGTCACCAAACTGGTGACAGTTTGTGACAGATTGCAACATGTTTGTAAGTTCACGACATGTCGGTGATTGACGGAGTGACGTCCTCCACACTTATACAACTGTTTGTGGCGTCATTATTTAAGAACGAGGAATATTGTTACATTTCTTTCTCCTGTGCATTTGTGTTGTTTGCGGGTCGTCGTGATCCGTCACACCTTTTGGCGACCCATTACAGATCGGGTTTATTGGACATGTATGTCAGAAATGGGAAACACCATTGAGTTAGGACAGCATGGTGAATTCTAACAGCCTTACCTGCCATGCTGCTACAAATGAACTGCAGTGTATCTTGATTTGATCTGTCGGACCTCACCTTTTAACTTGTTATGACCTGTTTGTTGTACAATAACCATGAATATTCTTGTTTGGATATCGGTTCACTTATTGCTGTTACCTCCTTTTTTTATTTTCAATCAGATTTTAACTTGGAAGTATTCTTAGGAGAGGCATCTTCATTTAGAGTAAGTTGTGAAATTGCTGTTTTGTGCAACATTGCAGGCATTTTAAGGAAGTTAGTTAACACTAAATTCATATATGGGAGTTAGGATAAGTCATTTATAAGCATTTAAAGACAATTGGAGCTAATCTAAAATTCCAAGCTTTGTACACATCAACTAATTTAACAACTATAAATCAGGAAATTTCATAACTGCACGCATGCATAAACATGCGTGCATGACGTAGTTCACAAGCCATTATCTTATTCGGGGCTGTCATTATGTTGTGAGACACCTACTGCCTTGGTCTTCACACTTGTAACAAACTTGTTACTTTTTGAGAAAATTTGTATCGGCTACATGCCTTTTCACCTGTACCATCAAGGGCTTATCAAGCATACTCAGCTGTAACAGCTGTTACATGGATTATGCCATTAAATAGTGCCCTGTTCAAACTGTTGTAAACTAATGTACATAGAGTGAACATT
The DNA here is from genome assembly GCA_019787425.1 of Platygyra sinensis. Classification (NCBI taxonomy): domain Eukaryota; kingdom Metazoa; phylum Cnidaria; class Anthozoa; order Scleractinia; family Merulinidae; genus Platygyra; species Platygyra sinensis. The sequence continues at coordinate 18,035 of JAHPZR010017818.1, forward strand.
GGTGAATATTCACCGAGACGATTGCACCTTGAAATGGACTAACATTCCTGCCATGGGGGAGTAGAAGTACTTGTAATTGCTTAATGCTGCAGAAAGCAGGACAAAAGACCTTGCCTTATGACATGTATATAGATTGTAGTCTTTTTTCCTTGTCAGATAGGCCATTCCCAGGTTACCTTGTACCTCTGTTTCAAAACGAGTCGTCATACAAGACCTGTCATATAAAGACGACTTTGATTTGCATGATAGAGAACCTTTAGGCGGGGGGACATATTTACATATGAATGGTTTTGGACAAAAACTCGTTTTGAAATAAAGGCACAAGGCAACTCAGAAGCCTACACTGAATTGTCAAAATCATTGTACATGGCCGCACGTATAAATAGTAGAGGTGTTCTTTACTGTATCAATGTGTTATTCTTTTCTCTTAGGAAGCCATGGGCCATGATGTTTATGTCTCAGTTCTGTTCGTTATCAACTGCGTAGGATTCTACTATGTGCTTTTTGTAAGTTACTAACATTGCCAACAGTATAGGCATACAGTGTATAAAATAGATAGTCTCCAAAGATTTCTGAAGATCAGTTGAAATCTTAAAGAATTTGCACTGGTTAAAAACAAACAATCGCTTCTTCGTTACCAAATCGCAAAGATTGATAATTCTCGCTTATACAGTTTGTGTATTTCAGCTCTATACCATCACCAAAAGACCATTTCTGAGTTTCCCTTGTGCCTCTATGTCAAAACGAGTCTGAGTGCGAAACCATTCTTATGAAAATGAGTTCCGCCTACAGACAAAGAAAGGCTCATTTCGCACTTAGACTCGCTTGGAAACAGAGCCACGAGTAGCTCAGAAATGGCCTATTATTATAACAACAACGACATCTTCATTTTCTCACTGTAAATATGAATATTATTACACAACGTAACAAATCGATTTTTTTGTTCATTTTAGAAGTACATGTATTTAATTGATTTTACGTTGAATTACATACAAATTTTTTTATATAATTTTGGTGTTATAAATTTTTTTCCCTTACTTTTGTCTAGACCTTCTGTCATTAGAACTCTTTGTTCATTGTGGTATTTATATTTCAGTTGACGTGGTTTCAGTTCAAGGTTATTACTGACGGTGGTACGACATACTATTCTCCAGATGGCCGCACTCAACACAGGTCAGTTATAGCTTTCCATTTGCACTCTCTTATGATGTGTGGAGAGTTCAATTATCATCATATATACTTTATTTTGTGATACACAAATTATTTCCAGGAAATCGAAACGTAATCTAATACTTATACTAAGATGAACAATCACCTAAGAATTACATGTACAGCGGTTTTCAATCCACCGTAAGGAAAAAGATGGCGACTGGTACATTTACCGATAATGCTTTGCGCGCGAAAACTCTAACAAGAGCGTATAAAAACATAAAGGAAAATTGTAAGTCATTCAAACTTGACAAGAGCAATGCTGTTAGTGTAGGAATGACCGCCATTAAACCATATCTTTCTATATGCCCAGTGGGCTTGGTTTGGTTCGCAAGGTATTGTGGTAAAATGTACAGCCGCCATCTTTTTCTTACGATGGATTGAGCGTCATAGAAAACAAAACCAGAAATCTCTAGCCAATCACAAATGACACAGACAATCCAGTGAACCAATCAAAACTCGAATTACATGTAGCTAACGAAAAGCGCGGGAAACGCGTGCGAGCGAGTCAAGATTGGTTTTAGTTTTACCCCTTTTTAAGGTCGGCACACGCTAGGGGACATGTTGCAGGGGCGTGAAGCGGAGACATGTTGTAGCCATAGTTTTTCTCCTGTGACATGCCCGTTTGGCGAAAAAGCTATGTTGCACAAAATTCAGCGGAGTTTCACTTCGTGCCTCATGAAGCAGGGTCAACACGACCTCAGTTTTCAATTTTGCTTTGTGTGAACTGCTCTTGCAAAATGTCCCCGCTGCAACATAAAAAAAAAAACCAATATCCGCTCCAGCAAGGCTCATGAAAATAAATTTGAGTGAGGGCTTTGCTATGGTTAAGTTCAGTCTCTTCCTAGGATTTTTTGGGGGTGTTTATGATGACTATGAACAACAAAAACGAAAAGAAAGAGAAAAGACTGAGGCAGGTGCCTCGGTTTGCTATTACCTTCTACGGCCCTGTATCCGTTAATTTGTGTTCACCAGCTTGCGTTCTGTCTCCAAAATGCGTAAACACGAAGCTGGAAGGAGCTTGTCCCCTCTACAGTTCCTCCCAACATGTCCTCACAACAAGTCCTCGCAACATGTCCACGTAACATGTCACCTAGTGTGTTGTCCTCTTAACCAAACATGTAGTCTAATGATGCAAAACCAAAAAACCCGCGAATTATTCTCGAAACTCGAGTGAAAACCACTCTAATAATAAACCAAAAAGGACCATTGTTGGTTAAACTGGCAAGCCTGGTTACAACTGAGAAAGGTTAAGACCAATTATTTGAGGTAATCGTGAAACAACATTCACATTTTATGTCGTAGTTTTTTTTAAAGATTTGCTGTCCTTCAACTTGCACTCACTTTTCCTTACGCAGATCTTGGAAAGATATATGGTGTTTTCAGGGCATTTCATGCTCGCAAAGGATGAAGATTTTTCTCCAGTTTCTTCTCGGAGAATACTCCTTTTACAAGAATATGAAGAAGAAACAAGCCCAGAGACTTGTCTAAATTGTAAGCGTTGAAAATGGCTTTGTTCAAATGCGTCACGGATTGAATGCAGAGCGGACAAAGAGAAGTCCTTTCAGCTGAAGGCCTGAGAATGTGGGCAAATTTGTGTACTGGTTTGCAGTCAAACATAAGTTTCTTCTAGGCGTCTTGTTGCGCTAAGAGCAGCACGTAAAACAGAGGCGAAGTGTCCCGAGGCGTCTCGCAGGTTATCTTTTCGTCTCCTTTTTTTCCCTCCGCTTTCTGCTATTCTTTCCAACTAACCAAACTTTTAGACGCAGGCTATACCAGTCAAAGGTACATGCAGATTAAAACAGGAGTTGCAATCAGGTTGCAATACGAGAAGGCATCAACAGTCTCTCAACAGTTAATAGGGAGCTTTAGATTGGACTACGAGTACGAGATTGAGCACGGTACGAGTGCGACTTTTCAATTCTGGTTTTCAGGCTTCACATTATCACAACACGTACCCATTTCATCCCATGAGCTACTCTCTCTGCCTAAAACCAACATGAAGAACGAGGGCTCTGGAAACGTCACTGGTTTGAAATTCGAAAATTATCGCACTCGTAGTCCAATCTAGAGCTCCCTAATATTTCAACCAATCCCTGTGCTGTCAGTAATTTTTCAGATTGCACCGTCATTTTTCATCTGACATTTAATTTAATTTTCTAACAGTTCTTGTGTGCTGTTATTTAATCACGGTATCTTGCATGGTGCTCTGTTTTTTTTAAGATTTCGCAGAAGTTGCGAGAAGGGGTTTAAACAACAAGGTTGTAAAAAAAAACAACAGATCAACACTCAGACGTGTAACTTCAGAGGTTTTTCCTATTTTCGAAAGTAAGACTGTAAATAGAACTTACAAATTCTACATTCCGTCTCCGTCGTGTATATGAAGATAACAGAAGTTGTTACAACACGATGTACAGCCAAACACAAAAATAATTTGATTTCGTTCTATGTATATTTTACTGACTGGCTTGGCAAGTTTTCTAACAAGACTCTACGCTTGGTATATACCTTGCAGTAAGCCTTGTCTGTAGCAATCTTTTTAACCTTTGTTTTGCTTGTACAGGGTAGGTCTGCTGCTTCACGTATTTATGCTTTATAAAAGAGATGAAAATATTTTTAAAACGTTTTATCAGAAAAAAAATCGATATTTTATAACGCTCTTACAGGCAGCCATAGTTTTATGTAAGGACATAGAGTGTTTTCACATGACCTCACAGCAGCCATGTTGCTGCCGCAAAACAATCCTTTTGTTCTAAGGGACCGTTCATTTTTTATGGGGGAGGGGGGGCTGGTGGAATTTGGGAAACACCATTTAAAAATCGCATGACCCCCCCTCAGCTTACCAATTTTTTCACATGGCCCCCCCTTATATCAGTCATTTTTTTGGATGACCCCCCCCCCCCCCACAAAATATATTTAACCCTCCCTCAAGATTTTACCTTTTTAATATTCTCTATTTTTCCCCTGCTTGACGTTATTGTGTTCACTATGAAGACGAAATTTACAATCCCTATACTACAGAGTGCTCTTCGGTTAAAAAAAAAACACAAATTAAAAGAAAGAAAAATTAAACTAGCTATACATACTGTACAGTAGCACAGTATGTTTTTGGCATTATGAAGGTATTACCATTCATACTACAGTTGCATCTGTCACTTTCTACTGTATACTATAAAGTCAGCAAAAAAGAAATGTGCCAGCTCGCTCTGAATTCGTTGAAAAAATAAGAGAAAGAAAAATCAATTTCTGATCTTCTGGTTATAGCTCTTCCCGAACATGTTGTGGCTGGCCTCTCAACTTCTTCTTCGTCATCGATGAAGGCAAGAATGACATCACTCGATTCGTCTCTGCCACCAGAGTCAATGCAATCATTTTCATTCTCCTCATCACTGCTGCTTTCGCTTCCACCGTTGTCGTCTTCATCGCTATCGTCCTTATCACTGTCTAGCAAAGGTTCATTTTCAGCTTCATCTGTTTCTTTCAATCCTGTTTGTAGCAGATCAGTTCCTTCAGGATTCATTTGGAGAAGCCAGTGTCTGGTAATTACCTTAACCTTGTCATTTTTGGTGCTCTTCAGATGCTTGTCTAGTCTATGGTGTTTGAGGTATTTGTTTAGTTCTGGCACTCGGAGCTTTTTCAGTTTTGTCGGATCTTCGAAAATTCTTTCCAATAATAATCCTCATAATTTTTCTCCGTCGCCTTCTGGCTTTCCTTTGCCCACTCTTCTCTGCCCTCTTCTTACTGAAACCTACTACATCGAGATGCGTAAAGTATAAAACGAAAAACTTTTGCTTATCAAGAAACAAGATTTGTTGTGCTTTGATGTGCCATATATTACACAGTCTTTGCAATCAAACCACTTCAGCAATGCGGCAGGAAACAGAACAATCACAAGCTCAAGCCACAGGTTAGAGATGAGGTGTACTGCTTCCTGTATCCTGAAGAGTATGCGCTGCCTGAAAAGAGCGAAAGCGACTTTGACAGCAGCATAAGCGACGAGGAAGAGCTTGAAGAAGATTAGCAGGGAGAACCAATGTTTTAAGAGTTATGTCCAGGATTGAACGCTAATGAGATTCAAACTCCTTATGATAGGCATCACTAAGTGTCCTCATTGGTAAAAAGTCACCAAAACACACACAATTCTGTCCAATATGAAGTAATATGAAAATTTCAAATAACCCTGCCAAACATGAAGTACTAATTAAACAATACCTGCGTTCAATCCTGGACATAAGTGTGTTTTAACAGTAACTTTATTTCTTCAAGATAGTTTACAGGCCTTTATCAGCTTGCAGGTAGCTTTGGCTATTGAAGTATTCTAGTCAAGCAACTGCTATGTTACCTATATTGTATTTGATAAGCTTTAAGGGAAAAATAAGAAAAAAAGATTAAAAAATCCAACAATACAGAGAGGAAAATTAAAGAAAGAAACCCTTTTTTGTTCATTAAGGCGATTCCTCAGAAATTAAAGTTACCGATGATTTTTTTTAAAACTTTCCTTGAATGTTTTCTACCAAGCACTGTTTCGAAAAACACAATAAAAATGCTGGGTCACCATTCTCACTTCAGAGATGTGACGGGCCAATCTTATTCAATTTATGCCTGTCCTCGTGCTAATCACGTGCTATTCATCGGTCCAAGTTATATTTTGAGGTAGGTGGATGCATAGTTATTTAACTAATACTTGGGAAAAAACCTGACAGGTAGAAGGTGTCGAGTACATAGAACAATATCATATGAAATTTGTGAAAAAATCACATCATTTAAAACGACGTGGACGTAAATTAAAGCGTTCGTATAGTCTTTGTTTTCGCAGTCAATTTGCATTCCAGAGTACGGTTTTTTGCGCGCTTTCACCCATATCTTTTTTCTGTCCGGTAGAATTTTTTATTTTTTTTTTAATTAAAGAGGATAATATGTACACTATTATTGTGCGATAAAACATAGGCCACCATGCTCGTTTAAAAGAAAAGGAACATTTATTTCGTCATCGAACTTAGCTTGAGGGAAATTTCTTTCGTTGTGTACGTGCATGCGTTCATTTGCGGGCGCTAATGACGAATAAATCGTACGCAGTAGGGATTCGCAATGCAATACTGAGGAATCACCTTAAGTTCCGTAGCTTTAAAATTGCAGTCTGTTGCCGTGGAAACGTTATAGCAAATACTGTTCTGAAGATCAAACACTCGGCTAAACAAAACTGTTTGTACCTTTAATCGCCCCGTAAGTTTCTTTGTTTACAACGCCCTCCATTTCCGTGTATAGGACGAGTAAAGACCGTTGACGATAAGATCCTTGAAATACAACAAATTTAACGCTGTGAAATTCGCATAGATCCGCCGAGGTACAACCTTGTCTCGAACAGTGAAACACGTGCAAGCTTGGAAAAACATGGGACACTTGTCCGAGCGGAAAACTGGTAACTATATCACAAAATACCGCTGTACAAAATCTAATGCGACAGCATTAACACTAATAGATTTAAAAACTTTCTTTGTTTATTTCTGTGGGGATATATTTTTTTAAGAAATAGTAAAACATATCCCATCTTAAAGTATCAGTAAAATATTTTAAGTGACCCCCCCTTTTCCCTTATTTTTTTTAGATGGCCCCCCCTTTAAGGCCGATTTTTTTGGGGTGACCCCCCCCCTAAATCCCACCAGCCCCCCCTTTCTCTTAAAAAATGAACGGTCCCTAATGAATATGTGTGGCTGCTGGACATATGTGTGGAAACGCTCTATTGCAGCTCACTGAAAGGCAGCGTTGTTGTTGTTGTTGTTTACAATGCTGGTGTAAGCATTACGGAACAACGACAAAGCAAAAACAATAGTTGCAAGCGGGTTACTACTTTAAGATAACTTAAGCCCCGTCCACACTACGCCAGAGGGATTTTAAACCGCAGCAGTCACCGGTCATTTTGGATTTGTGTTTCACTAAAACTAAGGCAGGGAAATATCAGGATTATTGTAACATCATTTTCGAAAAGCTTCGTTTTCAAATTGTTTTCTGTTTACACTAAAACGTAAAGCCGACGTTTCAAATTCCGGTTTGAAGAGCGTTTTCGAAAAGCTGCGTTTTCGTGACGATTAGTGTGGACGGTAGGCCTAACCGTAGAAATAAAGCTGCGTTTTCGTGACGGATTAGTGTAGATGGTAGGCCTAACCGTAGAAACAAAGCTGCGTTTCGTGACAGATTAGTGTGGATGGAAGGCCTAACCGTAGAAATAAAGCTGCGTTTTCGTGACAGGTTAGTGTAGATGGAAGGCCTAACCGTAGAAATAAAGCTGCGTTTTCGTGACGGATTAGTGTGGATGGAAGGTCTAACCGTAGAAATAAAGCTGCGTTTTCGTGACGGATTAGTGTGGATGGAAGGCCTAACCGTAGAAATAAAGCTGCGTTTTCGTGACGGATTAGTGTGGATGGAAGGTCTAACCGTAGAAATAAAGCTGCGTTTTCGTGACGGATTAGTGTGGATGGAAGGCCTAACCGTAGAAATAAGCTGCGTTTTCGTGACGGATTAGTGTGGATGGAAGGCCTAATCGTAGAAATAAAGCTGCGTTTTCGTGACGGATTAGTGTGGATGGAAGGCCTAACCGTAGAAATAAAGCTGCGTTTTCGTGACGGATTAGTGTGGATGGAAGGCCTAACCGTAGAAATAAAGCTGCGTTTTCGTGACGGATTAGTGTGGATGGAAGGCCTAACCGTAGAAATAAAGCTGCGTTTTCGTGACGGTTTAGTGTGGACGGTAGGCCTAACCGTAGAAATAAAGCTGCGTTTTCGTGACGGATGAGTGTGGACGGTAGGCCTAACCATAGAAATAAAGCTGCGTTTTCGTGACAGATTAGTGTAGACGGTAGGCCTAACCGTAGAAATAAGGCTGCGTTTTCGTGACAGATTAGTGTGGACGGTAGGCCTAACCGTAGAAATTAAGCTGCGTTTTCGTGACAGATTAGTGTGGACGGTAGGCCTAACCAGACAAATGAAGTTGCGTTTTCAAATTAATTTTCTCCGGTTTAGTGTGGACGCTTCCTAAGAAAACTTCGATTCGCATCAAAAGAAAAATGCATGCTGGTGTTAAAATATTTAACTGAGAAATGTTATGATATGTAATATTGGATATCAAAAAGGTTCTACACAGTGTAAATAAAGGCTAGAATATTATTTTCAAACGAATTAAACACTTTCGATGAACATAACCCGGTTATCAAGTTACTGGTTTGTTTTTGGTGTTTGCTCTTTTACCGATATTGAAGGAGTCGATAATGTATAGAGGCAAATAAATGGACTGAAAAGTCGTTGGTGATTCGTTGCACGTGGTAGTAAAAGATCGATTAAGTTGATATTTGCTGCGGCGCGAGCGTAGCGAGCGAGCAGAAACATAACCAGGATTTAAAAAGAATATATAAAAGGGAGTACGAATTCATCACTTTTACCAGAATGCGCTGCGATCTCTACTGGCGACCCGCACTTCGAAATGGAAAAAGTATACATCACAGCCGTCGAAATCCGTAGCTAGACGCCGAATTGTAATGCTTGATGATACAGTTCTTTCACTTAAAAAATTTATCCAGTTTTGATAAAATGTGAATCACAAATAACCCAAAAATGTTTTGACAGCCCTCGAAGCTAACTTAGAAGTCTCTTGAGCGTTTTAGCCCTGTTCCCGAAGTGACGTCACTAGTAGTCAGACCCAGATCCCACTTTACGCGGTTGTGAACATAGAAATGACGTGTTCAAAAGCCTGTAGAAACGCAGGGATTTTATCAATCGAGGCAATTTTTTCGCTGTAATAATGAGAGAAACTAGTTAATTTTATTAAGCAAATAAAATTTTGGGGTTAGTGTCCCTACCAAGCAACCCCAAGATCTTTAGAGGCTATAAAAACACTTAAAGATCTATAATTTTCGAAATATTGTAATTTCCTCAAACGCATGCTACAAGTTGTAGATAATGCCGTGTTTTGTCAAAACGTATTGTTATATTTCGAAAACGATCCACTCAGTCCGAGTTTTTAGACGTTTTCTATTGTGGTTACGTGACATACCAAATATGGGCGTGGTTCGAAACCTTTAAAGGAAACGTGAATCGAACAAACACGGAAACTTTGATGCCTACTGGACTTCGGGAGCCAAAAAAGAAAGGAGGTTTTGAGATTTCCTTAGCAACAGACTTGTAGTTAAGTTTCTCCCCCCTTAATGAAGGAGAAAAACGATCCACTCAGTCCGAGGTTTTAGACGTAGGGGAGCAGGGATGGCGCAGTGGTGAGAGCGCTCGCCTCCCACCAATGTGTCCCGGTTTCGATTCCCGGACCCGGCGTCATATGTGGGTTGATTTTGTTGTTGGTTCTCTTCCTTGCCCCGAGAGGTTTTTCTCCGGGTACTCCGGTTTTCCCCTCTCCTCTAAAACCAACATTTCCAAAATTCCAATTCGATCTGGAATTGTCAAGCACTTTATCATGAGCCTCTGGCTCGGGTGATTGCGCAAGCACTCCCTGTGTTTGACATTAAATTTGCATTTACAATACTCTATCCTAGGCATCCTTTACTGCTGTTGCCTCCAACAACAAATATTCCTTGCATTCTGCATTGATTTTTGACACACACTATCGCATGTTCAGAAACAAAACATTGTTATGCCCGAAGTAACGTCAGAAGTCAACTCGACCTATTCTCCGCTTTTTCCTCGGTCGCGAACATGTACCGCAGTAAATAGCAAATATACAAACTGAATGAAAATTCATTCAAAGCTAACAAAAAAAACTACAACGATAATTTTTTTTCGCAGTGGCGATCAGGAGAAAGAAGAAAATTATATTAGCGAAAAGAGGATTTTTGGGGTTAGTGGCACTTTAAATCTCTTGGCGTTATTCTCTCTTGGGTAAACTGTAATGCAAGGACCACTTGCACAAACAGCAGCAGAGTGAAGCCGGATCTTGGTTTATTCTCTCCTAATATCCTACAACTTCTAATATACTTTGCTTTGCCTTTAATTATAGAATAAGCAGAGACAAACTTTCCCAGCTGACCTTTAATATGATTCGTTAATCGTCAGTGAAAACTGTTTTTTCTAATTTCTCGCGCGCTGATTAGCTCATTTTCATCATCAGTAAGGGTACAGACGGATAAAATCTTAATATATGAAAGCTTTCAAGTTCAACTTTCAGCTGTCAAACTGTCGAACTTTTAACCAATAAGGTTTTATTGACTTTTTTAAGTAGCCAATCAGAAAGCGAGAAGAGCTATTGACAATGTTTCGCATCATTTTGAATAAAATTCGCTTTTCTTTGTTTATAGCGTCTTTTTTCCTCATTCCCGGCATTTGACCATTCTGGGGTCTTGTTGTTACAAAAAGCAAATTGACGTCAGTTTATTTTATGCGTCTGCCCTCTTATTGATGATAAATTGCGTCATAACTTTGCCAAAGGTGCTGTGGAACTACGGGCCCCAGGCGAGTGGTTCCGCAGTAAAGTTTGACACTATCATTTGATTCAAGATTTGATTCAGTTTATTTTCCGTTTTTACTTAATATAGTAAATATTTACAAGTGATTTAATGTATGGCGAGGTGACCTGGAAACCACCAGGCTAATTATGGTTGAGACCTCCTCGTACATAAAACAATACGCTTACAGCGATATTGCTGCAGTGCGTGTGCGGCTTTGCCATTTCAGTAATTATTTTATTAAAAACTCTAGCAGTTTTTCTTAATTTCGGGAAAACTTGAGAAAGAAGTGGTTTGAACAGGAAGGGAATTTCAGATCTTCGGGCCTTGGTAAAGAATTGTGATATTTTTCAGATTTGTTCGGCACTGATGCACGCGATAACTGAATGGCTTGGTGCAAGACAGACGTAAGTGACTTTTTCGGGTAAAATTTTTTTTCCTTCAAAAGTGCCTGAAATTTTGCATGTGCTTTTCAATTTAGTAGAAAAACATTCTCCTCTGGTTTTTTTTTGGCTGAAATGCTCTTGTTCGGTTTTGTAATGCGTTCATTGTGCACGCTTCGATATTTTGGCTTCGTTTTTCTCAGAAGCAAAGTGCAAACCAGCTGAAAAAAATACAGGGGAATGTTTTACTACTAAATTGAAAAGCACATGCAAAAATTCAGGCACTTTTGAAGGAAAAAAAATTTACCCGAAAAAGTCACTTACGCCTGTCTTGCATCAAGCCATTCAATAGACCTTTTTCGCTCGTACATTTTGTTTTCCCAATACAGATCACGTGATGATACTCAGGAGATTTGATCTTTTGTTTTTTTCATTAAAAAGAGTACATGCAGACATATTCATGCTTGCATGTACTCTTTTTAATGAACAAGACAAAAGATCAAATCTCCTGACTATCATCACATGATCTGTATTGGGAAAACAAAATGTACAAGCGAAAAAGGTCTATTAGTGACTGTTCTGATGCTATAGCCATGCATTTGACTGATCGTAAAAAAACAACTCACAATGGAGGCAACAGGCTATTATGATAACAGTACATAAATTTAGCTATTTGAAACGCGCTGATTTGATAGATGTCTAAAATGTTTAATTTGGAGAATAAAGGAGCAGAATGTACCCTATAAACTGATTGGTAATAGCTCACACGTTTTTGCAAACAATATGATGAAATTTAACATCAATAAGAGGACAGACGCATAAAAAACTGACGTCAATTTGTTTCTCTCAAAAGGCTGAATAGACGGCACCACCTCACCATCTCTGGGCTCTGTCAATTCGATCGAAGACAACTTTTGGTTTTGAATTTCCTGAAATTTCCAGTGGCGAAAGGTACAGCACTGTCGGGAATTTCCCGAAAAGAGCACATCCCAGTGGGGTATAACCAATTTTTTGAAAATTTCTTACTGGGAATTTTCACCTTCCATTAAATTTCACTTCTATTATTGTATTTTTCAGGTTTTGGAGACTCAGGATTTTCCTGATTTTTAAAAACTTTACCAGGAAAATTGCAGTGCCATTTGTCCCCTTTTCAAAAAATTTTTTTTGAATGGAACTTATTTGAATTGCAGATACACTTACATCAATATTCATTTATTCATTTTTCTGACCTTGCACTCGAGGACAAAGCAAGCGAAGGACCGTCGAAGCGTTGAACGTTTTAGCTTGATTTTTATCGGCCTAGGTAAAGAAATTTGTCCAGTCAGTGTTTATATTGTGATGGTAGACGCATTTGGTTCAAGCTTGAACAAGAGAGCGCACGGAAAGTGTTGCCTTACGAAAACTTTGCCTTGTTTTGCAATGGCCGCCAGCACGCCGTGGACATTGGACGTCTAATCGAGGAAGCCAAAGATATGTTGCACAAAGGAATTCTTTAGAGGTAATTGATTTATATATGCTGTGTTTTCTGTAGCTGTATGCGGAAGTTAGATCTTAAAAATGGGTATTTTGGATGACTCACCGACGTTTATTACTATTTATTGCTAGCAACATAAACTCGGTTTCAGATCTGCACAGTGATTTCAGATAGAAGATCCGCCGCCACCTACAACAACTTTATTTACTCATACATTAACATGCACTGCCAAGTATCTGCCCGCCTTTAAAATGTTTTTGTCCGAAGAGCAATCAGTTTAACGACTTGATTGCTTCGCGAATGAAATCATTCTCTCTAGGACAGCGACTGTAAATTCACCAGTTACAGTCCAATTATATCTCCGAATTAAAAATAGAGTAGTAGTAGTCAGGAGCTAACATAGTGACGACAATGGTTTGACACTTGACTATGTTTTTTATGTTTTCGTTCAAGACATTTCGGCTGTTGCGCCTTCATCAACTGATGAAGGGTTAAGCAACAGCCGAAACTATATCTCCGAATTCTCTGTTAATTTAATTTTTGCTAACGTTCGTTTACTGTTAAAAGGGACAGAAATCTCGGCAGGTTATCGAAATCCAAATCTACAAAAGGATGAATATTAATTTTTAGGGGAAAAGCACAGCCGGAATACAAGAAAATAAAAATCGCGGGAGATAATTGTCAGTTTTTCCGTTATAGTTTCTTTTGAGCTGATATCTCTATGCTTCCTCCTCTTCGATTCTGACGTTTTTCCGTTTTGTTAGTTTTAGATAGTCAGTAGAGCTAATGAATAGATAGCTTCTTTTCCCCATAAAAGTCATCTCTCTCT
>JAHPZR010017819.1:0-24901 GCA_019787425.1 Platygyra sinensis
TCTTGTGACCTCCGGAATAATCAAGCTCGAGGCTGATTACGGTTGCCAAGACGAGGGGGGCGTAAGAGGGGTCCGAAAACCGCCAAACCGCACAGGCATGCGCCAAAAAACCGCAAACCGTGATACGATATCCTCACGGCTACTTTGACAATGTTATGACGAAATTCATGATCAATAACAGGACAGACGCATAAAAAACTGACGTCAGTTTGTTAAACTACGCATGCGCACTGCGCGCGGTATAATCTGCAGACATATAGATAGCAGATTATACTATAATCATGCTTGTCCAGGAAATCACGTGATTTACAATTGATTTTTTCGTTGTTAATGACTTAGACTGCCTTGCTTTTTGGCCTTTTTTCCTGAAGTGAAGTACTTGACGTTACGGCGGTTTTAGTGAAGCATGAAGATGAATGCATAGTGGGAAAGACAAAATGTAACGATTAATTAGTTTTTGTTTCTTTCAATGTTAAAATAAACGCTGCGAAATTCAAAATGAACCGGAGAGATAGGCATCAAAGAACTACAAAAAGCTTATTTTTGAAAAATGACCTTTTCAGTTATTTGTTCAGTCTTTCATAGCCGGCGGGGCCTTCGCGCGATGAAAGTACTCAAGACATCGCTAGTTTCATTCCTTGATGAAACATCCACTTATTGATCTTGGAGCTTCTACTGACCTTCTCAAACTCATAATTATTCATGCAGCTCTTACCCAACCAGAGCATCTTATTTTGGTCAGGTGGATGAGTTTAGAAGCCCAATGAAAAACGAGTTGAAAACACGGCCTTGAAAGAAACCCGTGTTTGAAACGATTTCTTAATCTGCATATTCATAAAGCAACAAAAACACGTGGCGATAAACAATTTTATTCAATCACACATTTTACGAAACAAACTTTAAACCTAAATTATTTACTGCTAACGTTGAATGTAACGGTGCAGTTGTTATTAAACTACCCAAAACAGAAAAGCCCATTCTTTTTCTAAATTTAAATTCTCGCTCGATGGTGGCGACCTCGTGTTTTGGTTCACTTTCAACCTTGCTGTACACTTCCGACCTAAAATGGCACTGACGTTAGCAATTTTATCAGACCAAATGCACACGTTACCTCGGAATTGCGCTGGCCACACACTTTTCCTCTTCTTCGCTAGTTTTAGGAGCTCTTAATCTGCACTCTGGCATTTGCTCTGTGAAGCAACGTGTTCGGTCGGAATTGGTAAAGAGAGCTGAAGAATATCTTATTACGACAAACAAATAAACAAACAGATAGACAAAGAATCAATCGATTAAACTAACAAAGTATACAGATCGAAAACAGGAATGGATGCACTTCTCCTGTTAACGGTGAAATTAAAAGAGTGCAGCTGTGAAAGTAAGTCTGTTGATCCAAATTTTTAGGTGTTTTATTTCTCTCTTACATAAATAAATGAACATTAAATAATTTCCAACAAGACAATGTCTGAACTGACTTTTTCACCTTTTGTTTTAACTATCAGTCGGGCAGCTATCACCACATTTTTATCTCCACGGCATTCAGATAATGATTCAAATAAAAGATGTTCAAAGAAATGAGGAAAAATGGAAAGAGAATCGAAAACGCGACACATAGTCAACAGCTTTGGCAATAGAGGCTTGTTGTCCTTTGTTCTGATCTTTATCGCATGTTGTCCTTGTACACTATTAGTTATCTCGATGTTGTTCCTTTTCTGCGACAGAAATGGCATCGCGCCATTACTATCCCGGGGCAATTTGCTTGTTTGCTGTTATTAAAAATCTTATCCAAGTTAAGCAGCCCTATTCCTCGTGGTAACCGGTGCGTTTGGCCCCCACCCTGGTGTTGACTAGCTGTGTTCCCCTCGTCATCATTTTCAACTTGAAAAAGATGTAATTGTAAAATTGAACTCGAAACGCAGGAAACAACTGATAATCGTGTTATCAGAGCTGGCTAACTCTTTCCCTTGGTTGTTATTGTCGACATTTGGTGCACTCAGTTGTGTTCATCCATGTCGTGTTTGTTTGATCATGTTGAGTGCTATCTCTTTCTCTTGGTCATTATTGTTGGCAGTATATCTGTATTGAGTTGTGTCCAGCCATGTAAAACCAGCAGAAGACATCCAGTTGTTATAAATGGAACCAGCAGTAACCACGCCAAGTCGTCCTTAAAATGCAGGTTAAAACTGAGGAGAATCAAATGAGTTCACTTGTTACTGCTATTCTTTACATGAATATCAGTGTGTCATACTTGGTAACATTTACACTAGATTTCAAACGGTACAATAATGAATGCAGTGTTGAGCGACGTAACACAAACATTAAAAACTCGGAAATAGATAGCAGATAAAGTGATTTGGATTGGAGTGTTGGAAATCTAATATCGACGTATTTCCTTGTGAGTTATTGTGCTGGAAAGAACATGGTAGACTACAGGAGGTAAAAAGACAAAAAGCCCTTCGCACGATCCAGTCACATGGTACAAAACCACACATACTGGGATGCAAGTTGCACAGCGGGGCTTCCAAAACAAAGGCAGGTCAAGGTGGACTGGTGCGAGTTGCTTTGTTTTGGAAGTCGCACTTTGTAACTTGCATCCCAGTATGTGTGATTTTGTACCATGTGACCAGATCGTGCAAAGGGCCTATTTGACATTTTTAAGGTTTTTCAATTTGACATATTTTCCTATTATAAATTTTCGGCGGCTTTTGTCCAACCTCATTAGAGCTACAACATTAAAGGTTCATTATTGTTCGCTCTACAAGCACGTGTATTGTCAATTTATTGATTCGGAATCTACATCACATTGTCGGGAAAGGCCGGTCTTCCTCTTGTCGCCGTCTGTCCCCGGGGGGAGGGGGGTACTCCCTTAAAAGAGCTTACTGGGGACGTGCGGCCAGCCAGGGTATGTTTTTCGGGATTTTTGTCTATCTGTTTGTTTATTTGTTTGTCGTAATAAGATATTCTTCAGCTCTCTTTACCAATTCTTCTGTTAGAACTTCCGCACTAAAACCAGGTAAACCTATACCCTTTTCCACTGAAATGAACATCTGCGTTCAGCGCTGGTTTCCAGCCCAAAAATATCCAGTGGTTGGTCGCTGACTAAATCACAACAGGAGAATTTTCGGTGAATTTCTCCATAACGAACCATATAAGGAAACGCATACACGTTCCGTTCGTTACAAGTCGTTAAGTAATATTTCAAAAACGAGTGCGAGGGTTTCATCAGGTTTCCAAACGAGAGAAACATTTGAAACCACGAGGCCGCAGGCCGAGTGGTTTTATTGTGTCCGAGCGTTTGGAAACCTGATGAAACCCGAAGCACGAGTTTTTGAAATCACTTCAACAAAGAAAATTAGTTTAAATTATCATTTGAATATGATTTCCCAATTTAACTATTATATTTGAGACGTAAAAATGTGCATGATCCTCAAAATAATGTGCATGATCTGCATGATCCTATCACCTAATTGCTGCGCTGTGACTATTTTGAATATTCATCAACTGATGTCATGTTGTTACCTAGCTGTTTGTCAGTTCCGACCGAACACGTTGCTTCACAGAGCAAATGCCAGAGTGCAGATTAAGACCTCCTAAAACTAGCGAAGAAGAGGAAAAGTGTGTGGCCAGCGCAATTCCGAGGTAACGTGTGCATTTGGTCTGATAAAATTTCTAACGTCAGTGCCATTTTAGGTCGGAAGTGTACAGCAAGGTTGAAAGTGAACCAAAACACGAGGTCGCCACCATCGAGCGAGAATTTAAATTTAGAAAAAGAATGGGCTTTTCTGTTTTGGGTAGTTTAATAACAACTGCACCGTTACATTCAACGTTAGCAGTAAATAATTTAGGTTTAAAGTTTGTTTCGTAAAATGTGTGATTGAATAAAATTGTTTATCGCCACGTGTTTTTGTTGCTTTATGAATATGCAGATTAAGAAATCGTTTCAAACACGGGTTTCTTTCAAGGCCGTGTTTTCAACTCGTTTTTCATTGGGCTTCTAAACTCATCCACCTGACCAAAATAAGATGCTCTGGTTGGGTAAGAGCTGCATGAATAATTATGAGTTTGAGAAGGTCAGTAGAAGCTCCAAGATCAATAAGTGGATGTTTCATCAAGGAATGAAACTAGCGATGTCTTGAGTACTTTCATCGCGCGAAGGCCCCGCCGGCTATGAAAGACTGAACAAATAACTGAAAAGGTCATTTTTCAAAAATAAGCTTTTTGCAGTTCTTTGATGCCTATCTCTCCGGTTCATTTTGAATTTCGCAGCGTTTATTTTAACATTGAAAGAAACAAAAACTAATTAATCGTTACATTTTGTCTTTCCCACTATGCATTCATCTTCATGCTTCACTAAAACCGCCGTAACGTCAAGTACTTCACTTCAGGAAAAAAGGCCAAAAAGCAAGGCAGTCTAAGTCATTAACAACGAAAAAATCAATTGTAAATCACGTGATTTCCTGGACAAGCATGGTTATAGTATAATCTGCTATCTATATGTCTGCAGATTATACCGCGCGCAGTGCGCATGCGTAGTTTAACAAACTGACGTCAGTTTTTTATGCGTCTGTCCTGTTATTGATCATGAATTTCGTCATAACATTGTCAAAGTAGCTGTGAGGATATCGTGAGGATATCGCATCACGGTTTGCGGTTTTTTGGCGCATGCCTGTGCGGTTTGGCGGTTTTCGGACCCCTCTTACGCCCCCCTCGTCTTGGCAACCGTAATCAGCCTCGAGCTTGATTATTCCGGAGGTCACAAGAACCTCATCCAATTGTTGTTTAAAATTTATTCAACTCTGCAAGGACCCACCAAATCTGACTATACATTGTAGGACTAATAAAAAGTCGAACAAGCGTGTTTTGTCACGCCTAACACGCCCTTAACAAGAAGTGCCCTTTAATGGGATCACTTCGACATTTTAGCCACTAGACAGTCGGATATACACTAAAATTAAGGAAACCTTGTTGATTCGCGATTTAAAACCAGCACTTAATGAAAATGTTGGCAGTGAGAAACTTCTCTAATATATTTTTTCCAGCAGATTTAACTAGGTGTTTATCTTCATTTACTTTTTCATCGTCATTACTTCCCTTATTTGGTATTAGTCTTCGTGTTTAAATTTAATTGTAGTTTAGGTAACCCTTACTTCTGAAGATGTATGTTTCCAGCACACGAAACGTCAAGTTCATAAATATAACCGCAGTTTGCTATTTTTTACTCAAGTTGAAATGGCCGAAGAATAAGAGTGTAACCGTAGCCTGCGAACGCAGACGTATTTCCGGATGTCACTGGTTCCGCCGAAAGCCGGAAATACGTCTGCATTCGCAGGCTACTGAAACCGTAGATAAGCTTCCGCCTGATCAACCTCGTTCCCAGGCTCTCTCTTCCCTGACCCCCTCCAACACCGGTTGCGACCAGAATGGATACTCCAAAATACGGTGAGACACTTAAATTTGTGTATATAAAGTACCAACCGATCTTAGTAAAATCCTATTTAATTATGTTGTAACCAGAACAATTTATGAAGCTAACCATTTCAAGCCGCCGCTTAGACCTAATCACTAGAGATCAGAGCCTGACCCAGCAGTTATTCTCTGCCTAAATAGGGTGTCGTTTATCTGTTAATGTGCACGGTGTCTCGCCATATTTTGGAGTATCCATTCTAGCAATGACCCTCCAACAACCAAGGGAGGCAGAGAAGAGAGAACCTGGGAACAAGGTTGCGATCTGATGGGCCACGTGACTCGCATGTAGAAGTTACCATGTCTTTACCAAAATGCCTTTATTTTCACGAACAAAAAGGTAATTTAACTTTGACAAGGCGGTTTTAAGCTTTCATATCCCTCTTTTCTACATACTATACTTGCCTTACAAAGGCTTCAACTTACTCGACATCACTTATGAGATATAATTTACAACTCTCATTACCTGATGCTTTTAAAAGGCTTGCACTACACCTACTGTCTACTACAAATTGTTTCCTTATTAAAATAAAATTTGTAATAAATAACTCGGTCGATTTATGGCAACGCCTCGCAGGATCAAATCTAATACAAAATAAGTAAAATAAACAGTAGCCTGCCGAAGGAGATGGCTCAGGGAAAAGGAGACTAGGGAGGCTTCCCCTCACAATCCCCCCTCCCTTAAGACTCACCGTTTACACCTACAACGCAGACTTAACTCAACAGCTTGTGCTGCTGATTTGTATTAAGTTCAGCTCATGTGAAGCTTGACATTTGACCCTGGCCTAACTGTACCACTGATTTTCTACGTAAAAATGTGTGGCTGCTAAATAGAGTAAACTTACAACGGTCTGCAGTCTACACATGACAAACAGAAGCAGCTGAAAACGTGAAATGCTTAAATTATTTTTGGACACACAGTCAATTCATAATGGCCACCTAGAATTCACTCTAAGCCCTGAAAGTAATATACAGTCAGATTCTTTGTAGAAAATTAAAAAGTCTTGCAGACTGATGACAAAAAGAGAGGATGTTATCAACTTAGAGAGCAACTTCTTAAGATGAACACTGTATCATCACCTTCTCTGAACTATAACAGTAAGAAAGCCACCATGTGCTGTTCCAGAAAATATCCCTACTTCCCCCATGGAAGGGAATGGAATTTCTTAGGGGTGGGGGGTTCTGAAAAACCGAAAATTTTGAAGAAATGTATGAACTTCAAGCTGAATTAGTATTTCCAGAGGGGTGGGGGGGTCATGAAAAAATCCCTCCAGTGGGGAAGGTATAGATTTTTTCTGGAACTGCATGTACATAATCCATGACAAGCATTTGTATCAATATCTCTCCTATAAAACACAAAAATAACTATGACGAACACAGACACCACCAGAGCCAAAACTTAAAACAAATGACTCATTAATGAAATATTTACAAATAAACCTTGATACCTGTGTATCTATCTACAATCCAATTTCTACAATCTAAAATAATTTCGGCCTGTCTAGAGTGGTTTCACATGACGCCGAAGCCAATCCTATGTGGACGGAGTTCAACTCTTTTCTTCGTAAACAAAAATTTGATGACTAATGGGTGAAAACACTATGACTATTTTGTCTGGTTTATGAGTAACACTTGCAGATAATTTAATGATCAGTATATTCCACATGTCTTGGACCCTTTCTAAAGGGGTTGGTAAATGATTTGTTGGTTCTCTTCTTCCTGTCCAAGGTTCCTAAGACAAATTAAAAAGAACCCATTTAAAAATATATGAAAAGCTACAGTACAGTAAAGTCATTAACGATAATCATAGTCTTCTTTGATTTGGGTTGCAGTGCAATACTTTAGATGAGAAGCTGGGCTGAGAAGGGGACAATATTCAGACAGGAAAACATGTTTCAGTGATGCAAGCCAGACTTAATATTGTCAAAAAATGGTAAACCCAGTAATTGGCAGAGTCTACAATTTTAATTAGGGTAGAGATGGCATTCTTGCCTAAAACCCTTGCAGGTAACCCACATAAGAAAATAGCATGCAGTATTTCTTCTGTTCCTTTGGCCTAAAATCTACAGCTTTTATTGGTGCCAAAGTGTGGAATTCTTTACCAGATAAATTGCATTCAACGAAAATCCTTAAGGAATTTAAGAAGGCTGTGAGAGAACTACATTTGTAACGTACAGATTTATATGATTCATTGTAATAATTTTAAGATTTAGGATTGTATATTTATTGATATAGTTAGATTGTTAGTTACTAATTGATCATGTATGTATGCATTTATTTTTTTTTTATTTTACTTTTCTCGGCATATTAGCATGTATTTGCTAGGGGCCTAATCAGCCTCATCAACCTGAGTTGAAATAAAGTTACTTACTTACTTACTTCCCCATGCCAGTCTATCACAGGGTTACCCCCAGCATTTAATGTGCTGGTACCATGAGTGCATGCTCAGGCACTGAGATTTCTTGAGCCTGAGCCAGGAGATATTTACTCTCCTAGAGAGAGTGAAGTGTCTTGCCTAAAGCTAATTTATTATAATGAAGCCACTGATATGGAAACCACTGTGTTAACTGTAAGGCCACTGAGGCTCTCAGTTAATCACAGGGCGGAAAATGAATATTTGAGCAAAATATACCAAAAACAATATGTTAAATACTATTGCGAATAATGCAAAGCACAAACCTTCAAGAGTGGAGAGACTGAGTCGTTCCATTCTACAACTAATTTTGCCTCCTGTTCAACAAAACAAGCCATGAGGGAGTTAATGAAATATCAGGTTTACTTTGGTGGGGCCGATGCCAAACCCCTTTTAAACAGCTAAGCTTAACTATACTAGTTCTAATCTGCCAAGCAACTTAAAGGAGCTGCGTCACGGTACGTTGAAATTCAGCCTAAGTTTTCAATTTTGTTGTTTGTAAACCATGTCAATCTTCTCCATCCTTAACCATCTTTGTTCCTTTATGGTTTATTATTATCTCTTTAGTGTTTCCTATCTTTCTGATGTATTATTTTCAGGTTTCCTTCAATTTGAAGGTAATTTTGTCGATGGTAGAAATAACTCAAAAGCCATACAACACTACAATTATGGACACTTGCGCATGTTTCCTTATAACCAGGTTCTACTACTGTAGTTGTTTATTTTTACATTCTTTATTTAGAAAGCAACCGAAATATAATCAGATTTGAGAAGCGTAATATTTGAACTCACCTCGTCCATCATCGCGGCAATTCCTGTTGACATGCGGTAAAAGAGAATGACAATGTCAACCTTTGATCATAAAGGTCTTACTTTATGTTATTTATTTAAACTAACATTTAAAGTTTAAAGTCTGTCATAGCAGCAGGGATTACACATGCTTATCACATGGGCATGCTTGTTGCAGTGGGTAAAAGTTAATCCTGAATTGGCAATATACACAAAAGCTTTAGCATTTGAAGCGTCACTGAAGCTTAAAGGGGCTCAGTCACGTTTGAAAAGCTTAGCACAACTTTTCAAATTCGTTGTTTGCAATCCGCGTCAATCTTCTCATCCTTACCCATCCTTGTTCCTTTATGGTTTATTATCGTCTCTTTGATGTTTTTCTATCTTTACAAAGTGTTATTTTTAGGTTTCCTTCAATTTAACGGTTATTTTTTTCGATGTTCAAAGTAACTCAAGATGCCGTGACTGAGCCCCTTTAACGATTTTCATCAAGTTACATGTATCGCTATACTGTTTGTTACTGCAGATGAACTATTTATCACTTACCCTACAGGTTCATCACAAAGAACACAGGACTGCACCATAGCATCCATCATTTCTGCCTGAAAAATAATCAAAAACACAATAATACATTTTATTATATGGCTAGCTCCGTGAGCGGGCAAGATGAACCAAATCGCGCACTGTGATTGGCTACCCGAGCGGGCAAGATGGAGCCATCTTGCCCGCTCGGGACTACCCGCTGCATCCCGAAAGCAAAATTTCACCAAAAGCCATATAATAAATCCTTTATTGACCAAGTTTGTTTGGTCAAGATGGCTGGATATTGGCCTCGTTCTTTTTTTTGCGAGTTTATGGACCTCGACTTCGTCTCGGTCCATAAACACGCAAAAAAAAGAACTTGGCCACTATCCAGCCATCTTGACCTCACACTTGGTCAATAACCCATACATACTGCCATGAAAAGAACAGCACACGAGGCAGTTGATAAAAACTAAGTGTACTTATTACAAATTTTTCAGTCAATTAACAAGTGTTTTTTTGCAACAAGCTTTCAGGGAGTCACCTTCCCCAGTAAAGATCATAATCATGATACATTTTGCAGTTTATCTAAAATATGTTGTTCCAGAAAATAACCATACCCCTCCTATAGGGAGGATATTTGGTTTGGAACCTTCCCCCCATTCCCTAGTCCTGGAAATTCCAATTTTTTATCATACATTCCTTTAAAATATTTGGGTTTTGACACATTTCCCCCACCGCCTCCCTTCGAATTTTGGGGTGGGTATGGAGGTTTTCTGGAACCACATTAAGTTTGTTACATTAAATGCATCTTATAATTCAAGCCCTAGGAATTCCCGGTAACAGTCGTTTCCGGTACCGTGTCGTTACCGTGATTCAGAAATAACGGAACCAAAAAAGCTGTTTGCCATGGACATCTTCAGCTTTGCCGATCAAAATTCATTTGATAAAGTTTTTCCCTGTTCTAATTCTCAAGAAGTAGAGTAATTTTTTTGATCGACACTCCAATTATATATGAAACTAAGACGTTCTTTCACATCACCCGTCCGCCATGTTGTATAGATCGCAAAGGGCATCACATCGTATGTGCAATGCAGTCTGGGACAGATTTCAGAGGTTTACGCTCATTCTCTATTTTCCAATTCCCCATAATGCACTCTGTTTGCCCCCAAAATTTTGCATAAACTATTGTTGTGAAATGCTCTTGGGATGTCTGCATATTCCCAAGAGAATTTCACAATAGTTTATGCAAAACTTGGCGGGGGGGGGGGCAAACAGAGTGCATTATGAAGAATTGGAAAATAGAGAATTTCAATACAAGTCATTTTGACACAAATGGACACACAAATGGACACACATCTATAGTCGATTTGATACAAACTGAAGTCGTACCAAGCAAAAGAGAACTAGAAGAAACATCCCAGTGAAAGTCTTTTCATCTTTGCATCACATATAATAGTTATAGATCGAAAGAATGTCATCCTAGAAAGAGAAAGTTTATCTGCAGGTCTCGGCAGTTTCGGAACTTTTTCCGCTAGCTGAATACACTGAACTTCTTCTCTGAAATCAACCCATTCGAGATGGCAGATGAACAGCCAAGCTACAATTGTTGGTTTTCATTCCAGCAATCTGTTTACATGGTATCCAATGCAAAAAAGTACAAAAGTTGACTGAATATAATTTAAAAACACTTGAGAAGAGGTAATTTTGTACTGTTATCGAATCTGTTTCCCTGTTTCAGAGAACATGGCATTGTTTCTAAGCTTAAAAAAAGATTCATGCCACTACGTACATGCAGGCTTACATATATAGTGTTTCATTCTCATATTATTTCCATTTTCTTTTATTTGAGTCCAAATCGAAGGTGAAATTTTATCACAAAAATTTCCCGTTACTGATCGTTTCCATTATCACTGGAAACGGAACCGAAAAAGTGTTGCTGATGAAAGTTGAAATCCTAGGGCTGTAATTATAATACACATGGATTTTGGTGACCAGTTTCTTGTGATTACTGAGAATGAAACTGAATTGTTTTCATGTATGTTTCTACAGTTCAATTATTAAACATGTGAATTGAAGTGATTGCAAGGAATCTTGCCAGTTAAATTGACAGCA
This sequence comes from Platygyra sinensis, assembly GCA_019787425.1. Lineage (NCBI taxonomy): Eukaryota > Metazoa > Cnidaria > Anthozoa > Scleractinia > Merulinidae > Platygyra > Platygyra sinensis. The sequence goes on from JAHPZR010017819.1 coordinate 11,297, forward strand.
AATGTTTGTCATACCTGTTTGGAGAAAATCTGTAGCCTTTGTGCTTCTGTTGGATCACTGCTTCCTTCTGGAGCATCAAACTCCAACCAGAATGTATCCATGCAACCGGGTTCAAGAGCTGGAGCAGGGGTATAGTCCCATGACAACTCCTCAAATGCCAGGCTTAAAAGAATATCCTTAAAAAAAAGAAAATGAACTCTTTTAGCATCAAAGGTTTAATTAATTAATTAATTAATTGATTGATTGATTGATTGATTGATAATCTTAAATGAGGAGGTTTATGACACAAAGTGGTTTACAAGTACAGAAGGGTCCTCTATTAAGATTAAACAAAAGCAAATCTAGGAAAAATGAGCTGGTTTTAAAAAAAAAAAAACTAAATAAACATATAAAATAACTAATACAGAACTAAAAGTAAGAACATATTAATTAATAGAAACATTTATTACACAAACACCCGTGAAATACCAAGTGAGCTTTTGCACGACATGTGAAAATAACATGTTTTCTTCATACGTGAAGAAATACATAATAAATTACGCCTTTTTCCCTAGTGTTTAATATATAGTAAACAGAATATTAGATGCCCGCTTGTGGATAAGAATTTTATCGTCGAGCATTCAACTTGATATCTTGAACACTCGAAGATAAAATTCATATCCATGTGTGGGCATGTAATATCCTGTATACACATGTAAGAAATATAAAAAAAATCAATTAGCTACATGTACCATGTTTGTATTTTAGACATTGTAAAAGTTATGATTTTAGGAAACTCTAATGCCAAATGGTCAAACTAAAAGTTCTAGATAGGAAACAACACCCATTTCATGGCATCTCTATGGTATAGGTACATTACATGGCTTCTAATGCAGTAAAGAAAAAAAGACTATTAGCACAAGTAAAAGTTTTCAAGGCTAATAAAATTACTTAAGCCTGTAGCATGAGTGCAATGTCTTGTCTTTGGGTTAAGATTTACAGAACTCATTTCTTCCAAATTGCATGCCCTAGGTCTTCCAACTATCTTTGAAAATTTCTGAAAATATTCACAAAACCTCTCTTAGTTTTGGAAAATGATATTGAAGAGTTCTTCAGTAACCTTTGGATGATCTTCAGAAATCTTTGAAAGGTTTGGGGATCTCTGGACATATTCAGAAATGTTCAAGGCTAATGCTCATAAATCTTCAGGAGGCATCTGGTGACTTTGGCATCATTCAAAAATTGCCTAATACTATTGTCTTTTGTTGTCTTCTGTTAGTTGTTCAACATATACATGTACATACATTTTTGTTGTCATCAATCACATGGACACGTTCTCTGTTAATGGCAACTCTCACAGGCAGATCAGAATTTCCCAAAATGTTTGAAAACACAGAGGATGAGGGACGTTCAATTTGACCTCGGAAGAAAACACTCCTGTTTAAACCAGAAAAGAATCATTAAAACATAATCAGTGTCACCCACATCTTGCACATGTATTACGTGTAAATCTATTTAATACGTATATTAATAAACTTACCCATAGAAGGAAAATCCCCAGCAATACTCCAAGAACATCTTATGACAAGCTTTGACATCTCTAACTTTGTTGGAAACATCTTTATACTGCTGCAACAGCTTGTGTTCCAGAGATGAACGAGGTGATCGACCACGAAATGACCATGTGGACTTGCACACCCAGCCTGGTAGGTAATCTGTCAACTTGCTCCTACAAAAAACATTATGGAGCAAAATGTTTAACATTGTCATTGCTGTTATTGATTCAATATAGAGGAAATCTTTTAGATAACTCTAAATTATTGATTGTGAGGCTAAATTGCCTATGTAAACTATTTCATGTTCTCGAAACGTGCAACACAATAATGATTTGCATCTATCAACTGTTTGCAGATTACTTTTATTTTTAAGGTTCATGCTTTTTGCAACATGTAAATTACTTTATTTGCAGTTTGACCATTTTTCAAGCAGGATGGAACACAAAAATTCATGACAGAAGAGAGGGCAAAATGAGTGTTCCCAAGCTGCTGAGAACAACATCAGAACTATAAGAAATATTTTGCAACATTACCGCATACTTTGCAACTGGTAAAGCACAAAAAGAAGGGTAACAATGGTAACAATGCATACATGTGCAAAAAAGAAAGGGAAGGGAAAGTTTAGACTCAATCCCTCCACTTCAAATGCACTTCAAAAGTAATGCACAAGATTTGAACATTGTACTTAGAGCCAAGATGTAACAAATGTTCTGTACATAATAATTACAAGTATATCAGAAATTGTCAGCAATAAAAATAAAAACTTACTTGAAAGCACCAGCAGTGTGCACTTCAGGATCAAAAACACCATTTTCAATGTAAGCAAGAATACCTCCAAGTATCAGAGCATCTGCTGTGCTTATTGGGTAGTTTCCACTCAAAACATTGTATTTAGCCTGGAAAAGAATGAAACACAAGCACGTTAAAAGTAAACGAAAAAGAAACTGAGGGGATCATGTATTTGATAACACACATCAGTTGAATACTATGCATATGACTGATGCCTTGGTAAAACTGAACATCCTTTTTTAAAGTGCCTATGAAGAAAAAAATAATTGCTGCTTATTTGAAAGGCTTTTCAAAGTAAAGAAGAATGGCGTTTTCCTTTGTGGAATATCTTTTTTATTTCTAGAGATATTGACATTTTTGTATTACACAAATGAGGAAAGTGATGACACTCAATCAAGAATATCTTCAGAAATATTGGAGCAGTGTTCTTCAAACTTGGCACCAGAAACATACATCACAAAAGAAACAGAATGACACCTACTATGTCGTTGCCATGGCAACACTGTCGGCTCCAGTCTCTTTCTGTGAAAAACCAAATATCCCCATTTGCAATCTTTTGAAGTGGGCCAGAGGGTCTAGCTCGGCACACAAATGATTCCCATATTGCCTTAACTATCCCCACTAGGTTGTTGTGAGTGGATGATCCTTGTTTAGAATAAAATCTGGAATGTTTAGTCTCAATTAAAAACAGGCCCAGTGGTATAACTGTTGTCATGGCAACAGCACAACAGGAGTCATTTGGTTTCTTTTGTGATGTACAGTTCTGATGCCAAGTTTGAAGAACACCGCTTTAATATTAGAGATATTCTTTATTGAGTGTTGCACTGTTTTAGTGAAACCACCTATGACCTCATCATGTTACTCACAAAAACATAAATATCTCTAAAACGAAAAAAGATATTCTAAAAAAAAAAAACACGCCATTCCTCTATACTTTGAAAGGCCTTTCAAATAAGCAGCAATTATTTTTTACTTCATAGGCACTTTAAGCTTTTTATCATCATCTGTATGTCATTAGGTTTCTCGCATCCAAGATAATATGTGCATGTAGCACATCTGGTTTAAACTGTAGATAACACATTAAATCTTATATTAAAATTGCTATCAAACTTTTCCAAGAATTTTGAACAAAAATGAGTTGTTGAATTTCTTTTTAGACTTCCATATGTGAGCTTCCCAGTCATCTTTTGAAATTTGTACATGTATACTTTCATGAAGAGATGCACCGTGAGAGATGAGACACAACACAATCACCCTGACCAGGGCTACAACCATGACAAATCTCAATGCAGATTCCTCCACAACAACTACAAGGCCACCATCCCACCCCACCCCCAGTCATGCAATACTCATCTGTCTTTTTTGCAAAATTAAAAGTTAACCTAAAGTTTATTACAACCATGACAAATTTAAACACTTGTTACCTCTTCAAACAATCTCCTGATAATTCTGTCATCCTTTATCTGCGTGTAAAGAGAGCAAAGTACTCACTTGTGTTGCTTCATGTTCAGGTATTAAAATAACAATTGCCAGTATGTAATTTATGTAAACAATTTATAATTTTTGATCATTTAGTTTCAGCACTACGATACCACACTCCAAAAGATAAGGTTGAAATAAAGAAACAAAACAGTACAGCATGTATTTTAGAAATCACCAACCATATTTCTTTATTTAATTCAACAGAATATAAATTATGAATTGGTAGTATTATTGTTACTAACTCTCTTTTCCTCTGCAAGGGGATAAAATGAATTCCTCTGGTAAGACAAAATTGGTTCATCTGAAGAAAGAAGAAATTGTCAGTGGTAAAAATTGGTGATCATTGTATGATGATAAAATTCTAACTAGCTACATGTAGGTCAAAGACAAAATAATCCAATCAGCACATGTAATAAAATGTAGGGCCCAGAGTTCCCAGTAGTTTTAATAGTTAAAGGGGCTCTGTCACGGTTGAACGGTTTGAAAAGCTTAGCTAAACTTTTCATTTTTGTTGTTTGCAATCCATGTCAATCTTCTCCACCCTTAACCATTATGGTTTACTATTATCTCTTTGATGTTTTTCTATCTTTATAAAGTATTATTTTCAGGTTTCCTTCAATTTAACGGTAATTTTGTCGATGCTCAAAATAACTCAAAATACCATGACTGAGCCCCTTTAAGGCTCCTTGGAACGCCCAGTTCCAAAGGGTTGGTGGTTCTTTTTGCTTTTCAGACATTCTTTGCCTATTACTAAAATTTTCAGAACTTTTTTCCCTGTCTCCCAAGGATGTACTCTTTGCCAAGAAACTGTGTGGCCTTTTCATTTTTTGTGCTTATTAGACGCACGCCTGTGCATTAATGCAACTCTGTGTAGGATCTTTAAAAGGTTCTATGAGAAAACAGTGTATGAATGGTATGATTACACACCTTTTTCAGCAACCTCTTCTGGTGTGTTGGTAAACTTCTTGAGCAACTCTGCCCACACTTTACGTAGTCTGAACGGCCTGTGATGAGCTTTCAACTGAAGCTCTGCAATAGAACAAGACAGTCAAAGCAATATAAGATACCACACAAAAAGTCTCTGAGATAAATTACAATACATGTCTTGAGAATAAGATTAGATAAAATAGCGTCATCTTGTCATTCTTCAAGCTACATGTATGTCGTGAATAGAGGACTTGGCCAAATAATACTTTTGGAGTTAAGAGAGAACCCTTCAAATCACATTTTCATCAGATGTAATTTAATTTTTTTCCTTTTTTCAAGTGACATAAGGTATCATTACCCACCTTGATTAGCCTATGCCATACATGGGTAGTGTAAGTTATAATCTGATTTCGATTTGAATAAATAAAATAATAGAGAGACAGAGAGTTTTGTATCAGTATGTACTCACGTAGGAGAGGAGAAATAAGCCACACACAGAAGACCTGCGAGGCTACAGGTGGAAGAGACAGATTCTCTGACATTATTGTATTGATGGTGCCTGCAACAGTATTCTTTCCTTCTTCAAGATTCAACAGACGGCCTGACTTCTCCACTAAGAACACAGCCACAGTCAATGCTGAAAGAAAACAGTCATTGCATAACTTTACAAAGGAGATAATGAGGGGCCTGTTAAATTATCCTAAGTTTTCAATTCAGTATGTTAGTAACAGAAGTGCCAAAGACTACCAAAATGTGTTTATTACATTAGAGGATTTGTTTCAGACTAAACCCATTTCATGTATGACTATTTATTTCAGGGAAAAAAGAGCAGCAGTTTTTACTCACGTTGGTGGGGAAGTGTTCCAACAAAATCAGATCTGTTTCCCCATGAAATAGATTTCTTGATAGCAGAATTTGTCTTTGGCCTTTTCACAGCGGCACCTTCCTCAGAATGCAACCTCTTGAAATCAGGATGCCCCATGTTTTCCTTGCCCACATGGGAAAGTTCTACAGCCTGCGCAGCCATTGTGGTCTAGAAGGAAGAGCACAAATCAAGTGAGTCAAGTTTCTATCATGAAAGTACCGTAACAATGAAATATTGCACATCAAATTTATATTACAAACCCATGAAAATCTGAATTTAGCTCAACAATTCTAGAATTATGAAATTTGTATTGTCATGTAAATTGCTTTTGAAAAAGGAAAGTACATTCTAGAGCATGATGATATATTGCCCAGTGCAAGTTACTGACAGGAACCAAGCATGATTGATGCCATTAAAAAAAACCTGTATTAAACACAATTAAAAGTTCTTGCAGCCAAAAAAAAGAAAATTTTAGTAACCTTGGAAACAGTACCTTGATCACTTGTTCAAAATAAGAAAATCATGATGTAATTACACAATAAAATAAGTTGTTGCAGGAATCAAATTATTCTGTTATCCATTGATCAGTTCACCCTGATTAGGTTTATTCTATCCTCGAAAGGTTTTCTTAAAAGATTTTCTTGAATTATCTAGATCTACCCCTTAGGCTTTACAATTCTTTGTTAACGACCTTTCCTAAAGCTGATATTGAAATCAGAGGATAACAATTACTGCACCCACACAAGAGCAGCATCTTCTAACTTAATGGACCTCCAGGGACATTTTTCAGAGAGTTTATGAGAACAGATGGGAGAGGGTTCTTATCACCAAGTTACAAATTTTAAAATAAATCTTGCAAATGAAAATTAATTGTCTTTACCCATTCCTTATAAAAGGTAGTCTATAGAATGTTAAATAGAATTATCAAAACAGTTCTTCAATCATGATTTACAAATTCATACATGTGCATGTAGGTCACATGATGGCAATCACAAAGTCACAAAATAACTTGCTATCTTAATTTATATTTGTATGTGTAATAATTCTTGTATAAAAACAGACAAATTGTGAATAGATTGTATTTAATTAAAAGGACTATTTTCCATAGCACCTGGTAACTGGTTCCCTGAGTCACCCTAACAAATCATGCAACCTTTGCGCTTTCCCTGAGTTCTGTCCTTTGTTCTTTGAGTTTACCATACACTCATCAGATTTCAAGTCACTCTTAAAAAGGTTTCTCAGGCAACAAGAGCTTTCCACAGATGGGTGGTTTCCCTGGGCTTCCAGAAGTCACAGAGATTTTTAAAAGTACAAGTCTTGTCCAAATTTCATTCTTCAATGATCTACACTTTGACACACGACTGTAGTTCCCATTTCAGGATTATATTATCCAGGATTCATCTCGGTGTGCTTTTAAATACCACAATCAGTTTGAACTTGCTAGTTAAAAATTTTCTGCTCATTATTTTAGTCTAATTACAGAATATTGTTCTCTTTTAGGGATAGCATAATCAGAATAGACAGAAAAATGCTGACATATGCCGGCACCTAAGTACATCCATTGAAAAGACCTATTAAAATTATATAGCCAGCCTGGCTGGCAGTTTTAATTTACAAAAGTATTTTAAGAACTATTTAATTACTAGTGCAACATCCTGTTGCACTTATCTTCGCCAGGGATTACAGAATATTTGTAATCAATGCTTATTGATGTTAACAAGGGTAGTTTTCTCATGGCTAAAGTTTCAGCAGCTTCAATTAAATTCGCAATTATTGAATATGCTGAATACCAAACAACAGTATGAAGTACATTACATTATAAACCATTGATTCAAACTTTCAGTAAAGTACCATGAAAGATTACAACCTAGTTCTCAAGATATTAAGTTGAAGAAACATTAGGTACTCACAACAAAAAGGTTGTTACATCAATTGCTTGTTATAATAAGGTGATTAAGCCAATTGCCGTCAACCCACTGTACAGGTTAATCAGAGCTTATTCCAAAAAAGCCCACATCAACCTACCCTAGTTTAAGCTTATAACTTGTGATTCCACATCCACAAATCTGACAAATTGACAAAATTGGATCTCCTTTTCCACTACTTTATACTGACAGACAACGCGGTAAATGCCTATTTTTGGTATAGCTGTCAAAGATGCGTGCGTTTTATATGGTGCAGACATGCAAATATCCTCGCAGGTTATGTAATCAGCATATTGGTGAATTCAATATTTCTCAAAGCAGAGCTTTGCTACATGTATATAAAGCATCCTTACAAGTATATTAAATATTGGACTGCAGCTGAATGTAAATTCAAGTTTAAATTTTAAGCCTGGCATTTGAGGAGTTGTCATGGGACTATACCCCTGCTCCAGCTCTTGAACCCGGTTGCATGGATACATTCTGGTTGGAGTTTGATGCTCCAGAAGGAAGCAGTGATCCAACAGAAGCACAAAGGCTACAGATTTTCTCCAAACAGGTATGACAAACATTTGCTGTCAATTTAACTGGCAAGATTCCTTGCAATCACTTCAATTCACATGTTTAATAATTGAACTGTAGAAACATACATGAAAACAATTCAGTTTCATTCTCAGTAATCACAAGAAACTGGTCACCAAAATCCATGTGTATTATAATTACAAGCCCTAGGATTTCAACTTTCATCAGCAACACTTTTTCGGTTCCGTTTCCAGTGATAATGGAAACGATCAGTAACGGGAAATTTTTGTGATAAAATTTCACCTTCGATTTGGACTCAAATAAAAGAAAATGGAAATAATATGAGAATGAAACACTATATATGTAAGCCTGCATGTACGTAGTGGCATGAATCTTTTTTTAAGCTTAGAAACAATGCCATGTTCTCTGAAACAGGGAAACAGATTCGATAACAGTACAAAATTACCTCTTCTCAAGTGTTTTTAAATTATATTCAGTCAACTTTTGTACTTTTTTGCATTGGATACCATGTAAACAGATTGCTGGAATGAAAACCAACAATTGTAGCTTGGCTGTTCATCTGCCATCTCGAATGGGTTGATTTCAGAGAAGAAGTTCAGTGTATTCAGCTAGCGGAAAAAGTTCCGAAACTGCCGAGACCTGCAGATAAACTTTCTCTTTCTAGGATGACATTCTTTCGATCTATAACTATTATATGTGATGCAAAGATGAAAAGACTTTCACTGGGATGTTTCTTCTAGTTCTCTTTTGCTTGGTACGACTTCAGTTTGTATCAAATCGACTATAGATGTGTGTCCATTTGTGTGTCCATTTGTGTCAAAATGACTTTGTATTGAAATTCTCTATTTTCCAATTCTTCATAATGCACTCTGTTTGCCCCCCCCCCCCAAGTTTTGCATAAACTATTGTGAAATTCTCTTGGGAATATGCAGACATCCCAAGAGCATTTCACAACAATAGTTTATGCAAAATTTTGGGGGCAAACAGAGTGCATTATGGGGAATTGGAAAATAGAGAATGAGCGTAAACCTCTGAAATCTGTCCCAGACTGCATTGCACATAAGATGTGATGCCCTTTGCGATCTATACAACATGGCGGACGGGTGATGTGAAAGAACGTCTTAGTTTCATATATAATTGGAGTGTCGATCAAAAAAATTACTCTACTTCTTGAGAATTAGAACAGGGAAAAACTTTATCAAATGAATTTTGATCGGCAAAGCTGAAGATGTCCATGGCAAACAGCTTTTTTGGTTCCGTTATTTCTGAATCATGGTAACGACACGGTACTGGAAACGACTGTTACCGGGAATTCCTAGGGCTTGAATTATAAGATGCATTTAATGTAACAAACTTAATGTGGTTCCAGAAAACCTCCATACCCACCCCAAAATTCGAAGGGAGGCGGTGGGGGAAATGTGTCAAAACCCAAATATTTTAAAGGAATGTATGATAAAAAATTGGAATTTCCAGGACTAGGGAATGGGGGGAAGGTTCCAAACCAAATATCCTCCCTATAGGAGGGGTATGGTTATTTTCTGGAACAACATATTTTAGATAAACTGCAAAATGTATCATAATTATGATCTTTACTGGGGAAGGTGACTCCCTGAAAGCTTGTTGCAAAAAACACTTGTTAATTGACTGAAAATTTGTAATAAGTACACTTAGTTTTTATCAACTGCCTCATGTGCTGTTCTTTTCATGGCAATGTAATATATTATAATTGTCTTTTTGATTATTTTTCAGGCAGAAATGATGGATGCTATGGTGCAGTCCTGTGTTCTTTGTGATGAACCTGTAGGGTAAGTGATAAATATTTCATCTGCAGTAACAAACAGTATTGCGATACATGTAACTTGATGAAAATCGTTAAAGGGGCTCAGTCACGGCATCTTGAGTTACTTTGAACATCGAAAAAAATAACCGTTAAATTGAAGGAAACCTAAAAATAACACTTTGTAAAGATAGAAAAACATCAAAGAGACGATAATAAACCATAAAGGAACAAGGATGGGTAAGGATGAAGAAGATTGACGCGGATTGCAAACAACGAATTTGAAAAGTTGTGCTAAGCTTTTCAAACGTGACTGAGCCCCTTTAAGCTTCAGTGACGCTTCAAATGCTAAAGCTTTTGTGTATATTGCCAATTCAGGATTAACTTTTACCCACTGTAACAAGCATGCCCATGTGATAAGCATGTGTAATCCCTGCTGCTATGACAGACTTTAAACTTTAAATGTTAGTTTTAATAAATAACATAAAGTAAGACCTTTATGATCAAAGGTTGACATTGTCATTCTCTTTTACTGCATGTCAACAGGAATTGCCGTGATGATGGACGAGGTGAGTTCAAATATTATGCTTCTCAAATCTGATTATATTTCGGTTGCTTTCTAAATAAAGAATGTAAAAATAAACAACTACAGTAGTAGAACCTGGTTAAAAGGAACATGCGCAAGTGTCCATAATTGTAATTGTGTTGTATGGCTTTTGAGTTATTTCTACCATCGACAAAATTACCTTCAAATTGAAGGAAACCTGAAAATAATACATCAGAAAGATAGGAAACACTAAAGAGATAATAATAAACCATAAAGGAACAAAGATGGTTAAGGATGGAGAAGATTGACATGGTTTACAAACAACAAAATTGAAACCGTTTAACCGTGACGCAGCTCCTTTAAGTTGCCTGGCAGATTAGAACTAGTATAGTTAAGCTTAGCTGTTTAAAAGGGGTTTGGCATTGGCCCCACCAAAGTAAACCTGATATTTCATTAACTCCCTCATGGCTTGTTTTGTTGAACAGGAGGCAAAATTAGTTGTAGAATGGAACGACTCAGTCTCTCCACTCTTGAAGGTTTGTGCTTTGCATTATTCGCAATAGTATTTAATATATTGTTTTTGGTATATTTTGCTCAAATATTCATTTTCCGCCCTGTGATTAACTGAGAGCCTCACTGGCCTTACAGTTAACACAGTGGTTTCCATATCCGTGGCTTCATTATAATAAATTAGCTTTGGGCAAGACACTTCACTCTCTCTAGGAGTGTAAATATCTCTTGGCTCAGGCTCAGGAAATCTCAGTGCCTGGATGCATGCACTCATGCTACCAGCACATTAAATGCTGGGGGTAACCTGGAATTGGGAACAGGAGAAATACTGCATGCTATTTTCTTATGTGGGTTACTCTGCAAGGGTTTTAGGCGAGAATGCCATCTCTACCCTAATTAAAATTGTAAACTCTGCCAATTACTGGGTTTACCATTTTTTGACAATATTAAGTCTGGCTTGCATCACTGATACATGGTTTCATGTCTGAATATTGTCCCCTTCTCAGCCCAGTTTCTCATCTAAAGTATTGCATCGCAACCCAAATCAAAGAAGACTATGATCATCGTTAATGACTTCACTGTACTGTAGCTTTTTATATTTTTTAAATGGGTTCTTTTTAATTTGTCTTAGGAACCTTAGACAGGAAGAAGAGAACCAACAAATCATTTACCAACCCCTTTAGAAAGGGTCCAAGACATGTGGAATATACTGATCATTAAATTATCTGCAAGTGTTACTCATAAACCAGACAAAATAGTCATAGAGTGTTTTCACCCATCAAATTGTTGTTTACAAAGAAAAGAGTTGAACTCCCTTAAGATTGGTTTGCGGCACCATTTCATTGTTTTGGGACACTAATATGGCTGCCATGGCGTCATGTGAAAACACTCTAGACAGGCCGAAATATATGAGATTGTAGAAATTGGATTGTAGATAGATACACGGGAATCAAGGCTAATTTGTAAATATTTCATTAATGAGTCATTTGTTTTAAGTTTTGGCTCTGGTGGTGTCTGTGTTCATCATAGTTATTTTTGTGTTTTATAGGAGAGATATTGTTTCAAGTGCTTGTCATGGATTGTGTTCCAGAAAAAATCCATACCTTCCCCACTGGAGGGATTTTTTCACGACCCCCACCCCCCACCCCTCTGGAAATACTAATTCAGCTTGAAGTTCATACATTTCTTTAAAATTTTCGGTTTCTCAGAACCCCCACCCCTAGGAAATCCCATTCCCTTCCATGGGGGGGGCGGGGGGGGGGGAGTAGGGGTGTTTTCTGAAACAGCACATGGTGGCTTTCTTACTGTTATAGTTCAGAGAAGGTGATGATGCAGTGTTGCTTATCTCTAAGTTGATGACATCCTCTTTTTTTCATCATCCGTCTGCAAGACTTTTTAATTTTCTACAAAAAAAAAAATTAGGACTTAGAGCGAATTCCAGGTGGCCATTAGGAATTAACTGTGTGTCCAAAAATAATTTAAGCATTTCACGTTTTCAGCTGCTTCTGTTTGTCATGTGTAGACTGCAGATCGTTGTAAGTTTACTCTATTAAGCAGCCACACATTTTTACGTAGAAAATCACTGATACAGTTAGGCCAGGGTCAAATGCCAAGCTTCACATGAGCTGAACTTAATACAAATGAGCAGCATAAGCTGTTGAGTTTAGTCTGCGTTGTAGGCGTAAACGGTGAGTCGTAGGGGAGGGGATAGTGAGGGGAGGCCTCCCTAGTCTTCCTTTCCCGAGGCCATCTCACCCGTTTAACGCCTGCTTTGCAGGCTACTGTTTATCTCACAGTTTTACTTATTTTGTATTAGATTTGATCCAGCGTGTCGTCGCCATAAGTCGACTGAGTTATTTATTACAAATTTTATTTTAATAACGAAACAATTTGTAGTAGACAGTAGGTGTAGTGCAAGCCTTTAAAATGCAAGATACTAAAAAGCTGCATGTAATAAGAGTTGTAAATATCTCATTAGTGACGTAGAGTAAGTTGAATCCTCTGTTAGGCAAGTAGAGTATGTAGAACAAGAGGCATAACAAAGCTTAAAACCGCCTTGTCAAAGTTAAACTACATTTTTGCTCGCGAAAATAAAGGCATTTTGGTAAAGATATGGTAACGTCTGCATGCGAGTCACGTGGCCCATCAGAACGCAACCTTGTTCCCAGGTTCTCTCTTCTCTGCCTCGCCGTTGGTTGTTGGTAGGGTCATTGCTAGAATGGCTACTCCAACAATATGGCCGAGCCACCGTGCACATTTTTTTTTTTTAACCGAGATAAACGACACCCTCATTTAGGCAGAGAATAACTGCTGGGTCCAGGCTCTTGATCTCTAGTGATTAGGTCTAAGCGGCGGCTTGAAATGGTTAGCTTCATAAATTGTTCTGGTTACAACATAATTAAATAGGATTTTACTAAGGATCGGTGGTACTTCTTATTTACACAAATTATTAAGTGTCTCCACTCGTATTTTGGAGTATCCATTCTGGTTCGCAACCGGTGTAGGAGGGGGTCAGGGAAGACGAGAGCCTGGGAACGAGGTTGATTCAGGCGGAAGCTTATCTACGGGTTTCAGTAGCCTGCGAATGCAGACGTATTTCCGGCTCTTTCGGCGGCAACCAGTGACATCCCGGAAATACGTCTGCGTTCGCAGGCGACGGTTACACTCTTATTCTTCGGCCATTTTCAACTTGGAGGTAAAAAATAGCA